>VZTT01063161.1:49334-81865 GCA_013400855.1 Buphagus erythrorhynchus | reverse complement strand
CGGCTCCGCAGCTCGGACCCGGCTCTGGCAGCTCCTGCCGAGGCTGGAGCTCCGCTGCGGGCAGGGAGATGCCGGGGGTGCACCTGGGCGGAGGCGGGGAGCGCTGCCCGCATGAGGCCGGCGGAGCTGTCGCCGTGGCTCCCGCCGAGGAGTGGCTGTCACCTGCTAAGTGTGGCAGCTCACAAAGGGTTTTACCGATGCTGCGAGGATAGTTCACAGTTTGAGTAATGCGCTTGATTTATTCTCAGCCGTCTCGTAGGCAGCTCATTTCTTGTAATCAGAAGTATGTCCCCGGAGAGGGGACCTCTCCTGGGCTGAAACATCATCAAGATGTATTCTCGGTTGGACAGGATCCATCCGTAAAAATCTCACACTTGAGGATGTGCACAGTCGTGTTGTTTGTGATTTGAATGACATGAAAACCTTGGTTTAATTGTAACATGCCGAGTTAGTCCAAATATGCTAGAAGTGGTCTTTAGCTAGCCAGCACCTGTCCTTGATGGGTCAGAATCCTACACTCTTCCTGATGTGCCCAGCATGTGCTGGCTGCCGTTGCTCTGATTCTCCATCGAGTTATGGTGAGCTAGCTTTGACCTGAACTCAGTGTTTACACATTTGCTTTGGACAGTTTTCTTTTTTTGGCACCTTATTCAGTATTGCAAGGAGAGAAATAATGATAAAATAAAATAGTCTTGCTGGTGGGTTTTTTCTTTTATTATTATGGTAATATTCCTTTCATCTTTGCCTAGTTAAGTCATGAATATAAGTCTAAAATCAGCAAGGTAAGAAAGAAGAGCTTTTGGGTTGCAGTGTTGCTTTTGTTAGCTGCTCCTGCTTTCCAGAGAAAAATTTCAACTGAGTGAATGACATGTTTTTGAAACAGGTGAGTGTAAGTAGCAATATGTTACACAAATGTGATTTTTCCTTTTCTTTAGTTTTAATATTATGTAGCTTGATGTGCTTAGTACCACACCAGACTTTTATTACAACTGGCTGTTGGTAGCCTGTGTTTACTTTTCTGTAGTTTCTTTTGTACCATCTTGAAAAATGAATAGAAGTTGGAGTATGAACTGATGAGTGTGTGGTATATTGGTTATGGCACACAGTAATTTCTAGGGAAGCAGTTAGTGGGCTAAAGTCCAGCTTCTATTTCCTGTTTACCAACGTGGGCCAGTAAACTCAGATTAATTCTGAAATTGCCTTGCAAGTTGAAAGACATTGGCTAAACCTGTCAGGCTGCATTAGAAAAATTCCTGGAAAGATCAGTACAGGGTATATAAAGCTGGTTTCTGTGCAGATATTATTTTTGGTTGGCAATGTATCAATATATCAGTGTTATTTCTGATTTCAGGAAAACAATTTTGTTTTTAGAAGAATGATAAGTGGTACAATTGTGATTTTCCTTTAAGATTAAGGATTAGTTAATAAATTCAGGTATCTGTTTTCTTAATTCTTCTGCTTATTTCTGATATTGAAATTCAGGTCTGAAGATCTTTAAAAATATCTGTAGATGAAAGAGCTCATTATGTCAGCTGTCATCTTTTAAAGCACCACGTTCAGTAGAGTTCTCATGTACTTACATCATTACTGACCTTGTGCTACTGTTAGTGATGGTAACATTGTTTGGAAAACTTCCTTAATGAAAATATGATGCAAGAAGGAAGCTTAAGAAATTGGGGCACCACTGGGACTGCATCCTAAGAGCTGAGATTGTGGTTTAATGGCAGATGTATGCTTGGCATACACACTGGGGTATGGTATTTTTTGCCTCCAGACCCCTGTAAGAGCCTATGAGTGAGTGGATGTGATATTTTACAATGGAATTGTGGAAGTGTGTGTGTGCACAAGCAGCTGTGTTGGAAGAGGTGAGTCTGTTATGGCAGGAGCAAGTGAGGTGTGAGAGGTGTTCCTTGGCTGTTACTGCTGCTGAAACTTCTTGCCTGTCTACACCACCTGGTGTGGTGTCAAATGAAGTTATTGTGTATTTTTAAAGATATGAGAAAATACAAATGAGCACTTATGAGATTTTTCAAACCTCATTTTCCTAAGGAAGATTAGATTTCCTGTTTCTGTATCTGAAGGGGTGTCAGGGTGCATTTCCCTGTGATGGTCCTAAGCCCTGTCATTAGTGTTGTGCTGTGCAGACATGCCTAAGCATGCAAAATTGGAGACAAACAAGGGAGGTGTGGCTTTTCAGAGCACTTAGACACTCTCCTGTGAGGGCTTTTTAGGCTTTTTACATGCAGGGGTGAAATGACATATTTGTCTCTTAGCCACTAATGACTTTTTTGTTTTCCCCCTAGGTGAACTTTAAGTTGTGCTTTGGGAGGTGTTCCACAGCCAAGGCTTTTAGTGTTGGAATCTGGGTTTAAAAAAATAACTGTGAAAAACTAAGCCACTAAAAACTCGTTCAGTCTTTTATTTATGACTCACTGAGTTGCTCAGTGTGGGCTGTCTGATTTCCAGCACAGTGTATGCCAAAGGGATTGTTCCAAGATTGCCAGTATTATTATTAGGTGGAGTTGTGAGCCTGGGCTATAAACCTTGATGGGCTCTGGGCAAGTGAACACAAAGCATGTGATGGGAATCTCTCCCATCTGTTGTATTTCCTTGTCAGCTGAGCTCTGTGTCTTTACAGGGGCTGTGTACCCTATGTTCCATTGTCTAAGTGCTCTGGCTGGTAAAAATCCTCGATGTGCAAGACAGTGAGCATCTTGTGTTGGTCATGGATGAACTTTAGGCTGTATTAAACTGGGTAAACTGGGGATTTTTCGACTCCTAACCAGACAGTTTTGAATGAGTGGCATTCCTAGACAGGAGCTCTTGCTTTGTCATCACGAAGCTCATGACTCCCCGCCCTGCCAGAGCCACGACCTGACTCACGTGTTGTCCGCTTATGCTGCAATCCTTGTGTTTGCACAAAATGATTAAATGGACCTGAAGCCTCGAACATGAGACCTTGGCACTGGTTACTGTGTGCTGAGGGGATTAAGATCATTCAATTTGTATTAATTTCTGGAGTGCAAGCCTGTGGCATGCTGGATTCAGCATCAACCCCCACATGTATTTTTCTTCTCTTTAGTTTTTTTTCCCCCACATTATATTATGCAGTGATCCTGTAACTGCAGAATGTAGTTTGTCCTTGGAATTTTGCTTTATCTTGTTTTACAGATATTATTCTGCTCAAGAGCACTTGTGTTATTGAGATTGAATGTATCTTTCAGATCTGTTATTGGAGCAGCCTGTGTTTAAACAAGAGCAGTTAACTGGAAGTCTTCCAGCCAACTGCCCCCTCCTAGCCCCCAAAAACCCAAACAACAACCGCCCCAAGCCAAACAAAAACCCCCACAAAACCCACAAAGTCCTCTAATGTTTGCTTCCTTAACAAATAGTTTACAACAAGAATATGTTAATTTGTGGAATTTTTGTATTATTCTAAAATTAAATTTACTGGCTTAATCTAAGGGAAAGACCACCTTATATGAAATTTGCAATAACCTTTATAGAGAAAACACGAAACATGGTGGTTTGTGTTGATTAAACATTTTTGGTGGCTTTTAGGTCAGTGGAGGGATGGCTCTTTTTCTGACCACAAGACAATTGCTTTTCTTATGGCTTATATATTATGTCAATAAGCAGTCAGTGTGGGTGAGCTTTAGTTTCTTCAAAAATGCATAAAACTGTTAATTTTCTGGTTGACTAAGAAAATTCTAGATAATATAGCATCACTGGTGCCTGTCTGTATAAAATGTGAAACTCCCTCAGCTTAATTATAGCAGTGAATCACTTGGCTTATGATTCCAATTTAGGATGACAGAAGCAGTATTAATAACCAGCTTGTTCTATGCTACTTATTTCACTGCAGAAGAGGATTTGTTGTGTTGCTATTGTTTATGTAACAGTTTTGCTAATAATCATTCCAGCTCCCTCAGCAGAGATGAACTGAAAGGTATTGGGTTCTGTTGAAGTTTTGTGGGTTGTTATAAGGGGAAGAATTCTCTTTTTACAAGTTACTGTAAAATCAAACAGTCACAAGATAGTCATTGAACAAGACCAGGAGTCTCTGAATTATATGAATAAGAATATGTTTAGAGATCATTGAGTTTGTTTACCTATTATGACTTATTAGGGAAATTAAGTTGCAATGAGAATTTGTTGAGACTTAAGTGTGTATAGAGCAGTATTTAATAGTCATACTTTGAACATGTCTGTGTATCATAACAATATTTTTTGTGCTTAGTAAGTAGTAAAGATCAGATGATTTTTTAAAAAATTCTTTCTCTGGTAAAACAGAACTAATTGTTTTAGAATATAAGAAAATTTAATTTTCTTTTCTTATTTCAGTAAAAAATCCCAGAAGTGGGATGAAATGAACATCATAGCTACGTACCACCCTGCAGGCAAAGATTATGGCTTGATGAAAATTGATGAGCCAAGTACTCCTTACCACAGGTACGTTTGCTAAAGTGTTGTCCTGTGTGCTGCCAGGTGGAATTGTGGGTTTAGAGCAAAATTTACTTTGTGGGTGATGTAGTATTACTGTGAAGGCCTACTGGATGTATGCAACATACTCAGATCTGCAAAGCTTCTAATTAAGGAGAACTGTCTGAAAGGCAAAGTGTAAAGCACAAAGTTTAGAAGGGTTGTTCTAGCAGACTTTAGGCTTTGAATGGAATAAATAAGTCTGACTACTATTGATTTTAATTTTTTCAGTACTGGAATATAATATCATCAATATTTAAAGTCGATTTGGAAACCTTTTAAAGCATTAAAGGAGTCTTTTAATTGAGTGTTGTAATTAATTGAGTGTTGTAAGGTTTTGACTGTTTTCTTGAGTGAACTACAAACTCCAGCAAATTACTAAAAAAGGCTACTTTTTGTTTTCCCTCCAAGCATGATAGGAGAAGATGATGAGGATGCAGTGAGTGATTCAGAATATGAGCCCTTAAGAGCAGACGTGTTGAGTAAAAAGTAAGTATTGTAATTAAAAAACCTGACTAAATGTGAAGACAATCTGCTCTTTCCTGGGGTAGATTTTCTTTATGAAAAGCTGTTACTGGTTTCTCTATTGTCAAATTAAGTGGTTTTCAGTGTTTGATAGTGCCACTGGTAATTTAAACCTTCTTGCAGGTTGTTACCACATATAAATATGGCAAAAATAATGAACAAAGCTGTTTGTATGAGTGTTCTGAAATGTCATGTATTTTAAATAGTGAAAAACTTGCTGTTTCAACATTTTGTATTGCATGATTTATGTAGACTGGCAGCTGCAGCTGAAGGTAGAGGACCCAAGATTATAGCAAGGCAAGAAGAAAGCAGTGAAGAGGAGGACGAGGATGAAGAATTAACACCTGAAGAACGGGGTAGGCATAAATTATTTTCTTTCTTTTGTTTAGACTTTTTTCATACAAATAGTTTCAGGTTTTCCATAAGAAATGTTTGCAAGAAGTACTATCAGAAAAATGTTACGATTGGAAAATAGAGATAAATAGTGTTTGAACAAATATGCTGCTTGTTTCTAATCAGGAATGTTTGGTTTGAGATCTACATATAAACAGAAATTTGCTGTTGCTGGCTGCCTCCCTCTGTACAAGCTTAAAGTGTGGGAATTCCTGCTAAGAAGTTCTGGTTTGGGGTTGAAGGAATAGTTCTTAATCTGAACGTGTTTCAGGCAGACTTATTTAAATGAGTACCACTACAAATAAAATGCTGCTAATTGCTTGCAAATGTACAGATGATATTTCTGTTGTTCTCAAAGCAGCTGGTAGATAGATGCAATAGGAAGTCTACAATTATTCCAAAGCAAATAGCATCTTTAACAGAGATGTTATTTCATGTTAACTTGGGCAAGAACGTTTTGAGGGAACAGTCAAACAACAGTACTTCTAAGGTTTCAGGCTTGTATTATCTAGCTGATGCTTCTCAAATTTCCTGGCCTTAACTTTGGGTGTGAAACCTTGCTATACTAAAGCAAGGAAAAGAATAAAGCTTTGGGGCTGGCAGTAAGCAAAATTTGCTTTAATTATAATACATTAGTGCTGGATATGCTAATGTTTAATATATGGAACAGAGTTGGCTTCAGGCCATGGGGAAAGTGGAAAATATTTTTTTCTCCATGTGGTAAATATATCTCTGATAACTGACCTTTGGTGGCCAGCCAGGAGTCAAACCACACATCTGCAAAAGTTCATCTTCTAACCCAGCAGTATGTCTCAATTTGTCCTTGAGTTTACTTAGAAACAAGGCTTGTGAAACTTCGGAGTTTTGTGTACTTTTACCAGATGCTTCGTGTGGTTCAGACTTGCTCTTTGTTGCAAACGGGTTTTTATAAAAGTACTTCTGAGATTCCAGTACATCAATTACTATCCTTTTTATAAGTCAGACTCATTTTAAAAGAACACTCCACTGCTTGAAGACAATTTTTATTGTCTTTATAGTGAGTTCCTCTTTGAAGAAGATATGTTGATTTTTTTTTTAAGGGAAAGAACAACTATTTCCATTTGTTTGTCCACAGAGAAAAAGAAGCAGTTTGAAATGAAGAGAAAAATGCACTACAATGAAGGAAGAAACATCAAACTGGCAAGGCAGCTCATTGCAAAAGAACTACATGGTGAAGAAGAGGAAGATGATGAGGATGAAGAGATGCGTGATGCTGCAGATGTAGAAACAATGAGTACAGAAGCTACTGAACATGGTGAGCTACTGATTAATTAAAAAGCTCCTGTAAGTACTGGTGGCCCTTTGAGCTGTTGGGAAATGAATATACTCAAGTGTGAGAATGACTAGAAGGAGTACAGTATGTATGTAACACTCAATGAATAATGTCTTGATAGGTAGATTTGTAGCATGAAACAAAAACTATCAGTGTTGATATTGTTTGTTGTGGCATAACAGAAGAGCAAACATGTCTGCTTCTTACCATTTCCCCAACATAGCTGACTTTGGGTAGTGAAGTTCCCAGCACTCTTTTTAAAGGAGGAGCTGTCTTGTACTGAACACTTTGATGGCCACATGGGAGAGCCTAGCTTTTTGCTGTGGGTCATTTCCCATTCTGCTCCCAATCCATCCTGTAGCCAGCAATGGGAAATTACCATCAATGTTTCCTCCTTGGTGAGAGGACTATTTATCTTCCTGAGGAAGAACACAGAAATGTAAAACTGCTGTTAGGCCTTCAATACAGACTTGTCCTTGAGCAAAAATGTACCATGCTATAGTATGGGATAAGACTCTCAACTTTGCTTTTAGTGCAGCTGCTGGAAGAAAGTCTGGGATGTTTAAGTAGGAGATGTTGCTGGAACCTGTTTCAGGGCTGTCTCTTCACAGGAAACTCATAAAACTATAGAGGCTGACACCTTCTCTTTCATCTTTAAACTTCTCTCTGGGTGAAAAGTCTTAGACTTTTGTGGTGGTATTCTGGTGAATAATTACAGTTCACTCCCCACGTCTTTATGTAACAACACTTTGAATAAATTTCTGACATTAAAAAGCCATACATCTGTTGCTCATGAGACTGGTGGCAGTGAAGTCTGTAAGCCTTGTTCATCTGTGGTTGGCAAAGCTATAAGATATTAGCATGGTCTGCAGACTTGGGAAGATGCTGCATGGGTTTAACTTGGTTCACATCTGCTTTTCACAATCATGTGAACTAGGAACTCTTCTAAAATTCATTTAAATCCCACGCAATAAAAAGGTGTTTCGCAAAGTTGCGTGTTTAAGTTCTGTGGATTGCACCTTTTCGTCCTGTTATTTACTACAGGAGGACTAATTCCTTCACAATTGCACTGAAAGGGTCATTTGGTATGTATCTGAGACCCATTACTGGACTGACTTTATCCAGTAACTTAACATAGGCCTTATAATGGCTATTTACTAGAACTTCACTCTCCAGGGGAAAGGAGGGCTGCAGTAGCCAACCGTATGACCTTTCTGCATGGCCTGAAGCTGCCATCTCTCTGCACTCTGCTGTAAAACAGAGGCAACTCCGCTCCCCAGCTGCATTCGCCAGTGGAAAGAAGGCAGACCTTTGCAGCATTTTTCCATCTCTATTGTTGAAGTCCATTCCACCTTCCTCATAACCAGCTTCAGAGCCACAACTGGTAATTATCAATTTTAGACTGCTCATGGCTAATAGATTCCATAAATGTAACTGTCTGCCAGTGTAGCAACCGGTTAACTAACTGGTTCACCTCCACACCATAGCATATAGAAATACTTCCCATTAACCTGATCTAGTTCTCAGTTCTTCTCTTTTCTATCATTCTACTTTAACCTTCATGTTTTGTTATCTCCTAATCTCTATATCAGCTATCACAGCCTTTAATCCCTTGATCAGTTCTTCTGAGGTTAAGTACTGATTCACTTTTGTAGCAGCTGGTGAATTGAATGTCCTCAGGCAGATTATGAGACAGGGTTGGGCAAAGGATGATGGGATATGAACAAAAGTGTTAATAAAACAGTCTTCTGCCACTGCCCACATTTTAAGAAATTCTTACAGTGAGATGAGAAATGTTCAGCACATAGCTGTGCTAATGTCAAAGTTTTACTGAAATAACTTTTTTGAGATTATATTATTTATTGCTCTCTCATCTGTATTCTGAGGGCACAGAAGAATCTCCTTATTCATAAGTGTTAATTAGAGCTACAGAAGGTTTCTCAAATAGATGGCTTTAACACTTGCTACTTGGGGTTTTTGGTCATTGTGCTTTTGGTCATGCTGTGCTTTTGGTTACATTAAGCACCTGAGTATTTAAAAATTAGGCTGTTTCCTTTGTGGAAGGAAATCAAAATCCTATTAATATTCGTGTTCCTGAGAACAGTGTATGGAAAGATTATTCACCTGGATAACTTTCAAAGAGCTCTTTTACTTGAAATTGTATTTTAAAATGCTTTTGTCTAGAGCAGAAAAGGGAGGGTTTCCTTACTCTTGTATTCTTTATACAGGAGTTGATTTTTGCAATGGCTTGTTTTGGCTTCACTCTGTTAAACGGACTAACAGCCCTGATGCTTGCTTTTAACTTCAAAGAAAATGTCCTGGGTTTTCTGCGTGTTGTATTGTAGCTATATTTTTATAAATCCTTCCATTTAACTTGAGTTCTTGGGAGGTTGTGGAGATCATGAGGTGATGTGGCTTCCACTCAGCTATTATGCCAGTCAATGTGAGTGAGAGCTGCCATGCAATGTCCTTTCATTCCAGTGAAATAACGTGACTTCTGTAGTACTGATGATTGTTGCAGGTAAAGATGTGACATAAGAAGCATCTCTTAGTGGTCTGTTGTGACTCTGGGGTTCTACTGGCTCCTGGGTTGTTTTTCAGGCAATTTGAGAATCTCCTCTCACTTGGGATTTTTCTATCCATGAGGATCCCTTAAAAATCCTGTGCTTCTCTTATCTGATGTTTCTTTCTACCCTCTAATTCTGTCTGGTTTGTATTTGAGTAAAACTATCAGTACACTTCTAATCTCTACACTCCGCTTTCAAAGAAGGAGCTAAAGATTTAGGGCAGGTTTAAGGAGGTTCCTGTCAGATACCACCAGGTCCACTAATACAAGTTGCACTTCTTGGTTACAGACTGAGATTTCTTGCTGATTGAAATGAAGATGGCCAGTCCAGTCAGTGATGGTGAGAACTCTTTGTATATTTTTGCTCCTGTCTTCATTGTGGCAACCAAGTGTTTTAAATGGATAGATTATTCCTTTCTTGCCTCAAGTAGCCATGCCTTATCCCATGCATATGGATTCTGGCAAAGAAACTGTAATAGACTGCATATGGCAGGGGGGTTGGAGCTGGATGTTCCTTCCATATATATGGAAGGTTCCTTCCAACCCAAACCATTCTATGATTATACATTTGCTTGCTTCAGCATTTCACCTTCACTGGCTATTTGCTATTTATGACTCCATGAATAATATAAATAGAATTCTTCTTTGCCAGTGGAAGCGACCTTTGTTTCTCTCCATAAAAACCTTCTCTTTAGAAATTCTCTTTGAAATCACAGAAGGAAATATTCCTGATGTAGGTGAATTTAAGCATGATGATTTCAGTGCAGACCTGTCTTCTGCTACACAAAAGTATCAGCCAGAGGGTGTTGTCTATAGCAGTTCAATTGACAAGCAATAAGACTATTGTTCTCCTTCTCTGGTTCATTTAGCTGCATTGCTCTGCTAACCCTGCTCAGATGGCACCCAGCAGCTGAGCTGTCACTGACTGGGTGTGCCCTTTGGCCTTTGGTAGATACAGAATATGTTGTGTTTTCTTTACCAGGGCAAGCATCAGCCTAAAGATGAATTAAGTGTGAAGGTTGAGAGCACACAGCAATCAGTTCTGCTGGTTAACTGTGCTGTTTGCTTATTAAACTGCATGTTACCAAATCTAACTCACACCCAAGCCCAACTGGCCTTTTAAAAAGAATATTATCATTTTGATGAATATTCTTTGATCAGCAATGAGGAGAAGTTTCCTCTGATTTATTGTGGTGTTTTTGCTCAAAAGCATGAGTTAACTTCCTGAAAACACAACTGACTGTGCTCCTTCATGTATAAACTTGGGTTTTTTTCATTTCAAGTGTGTCATCTGGAACTGAAATTTGATCTGGGAAGTACTGTGTTTGCTGGTGTTTCAGGAACCTCATGTGTTCGTTCTAAACACCTGAGTTAAATCCTCCCAGTTCCAGGGGGTGAGCACTCAGTGCTTGGTGTGCTGAACAGTGGTGTTGGCCATCTCTTTAGAGCATGAAGTTTTAGAAGTTTCTGTACTCTCCCACTAAAAGCTTACACATTGCTAAGATGGGTTGGTAAACATTATTGGAGAAGCAGAGATGATTTCAGGAGGATATTTGTGTGTGTTGTGAAAATATTCAGTGGGTGTGAAGAATTACCTATTTTTTGTAATCTTTCTTATGCAGCACATGTTACTCGTGACCAGCTGGAAAATAGAGCACACAGCATAGAAGAAATCTGTCCAGAACTGTAACTGCTTGTCAAAGACACAAATATAAACATCGCTTCATGATTTTTGCAATTAAGGCTCTTAAATGTTAAGAAGCATATCAGTTACAATGTTGTATTGCCAAGAATGTTAATTTTAGACTTGTCCATTAGGCAGAAAACACTGTCTAATTGATTTTTTCTTGTGCCTAGTATTTCATGGAGAATATTGCTTCATAACTTGTTCAGCCAGAATGGCATTCCCTGTATGTATAGTGCTGATTATCTTGTGTGATGTACTGTTTCTCTTGCTTTGAAACACTCACTATCTTTTGGTTTTTCACTATTTATTTGAGAGTGTTCTAGATGTGGTGTCTCATACAGAAAGTTTTGGGATTAAAGAGCCAAACGGTACAGCGTATATCAGATTGACATGTAAGCTATTTATCAGATGTGTTAATCAGTTTAAAAAGGGATTATTCAAGTCCTACAACTTTTTTTTTGTAAAGTGTTGACCTGTTAATCTAGATTTCAGTACGTTTTTACCTGCACTTTCCCAGTCTTTAGAACAAGAGCTGTGTTATTTCTTAAGAGCGGTGTTTGGAATTGGTTGTTAGTTTCTGACTAAAGCAGTACTAACATCTGGTGGAGGGAGTGTTTTTACACTGGAAACGGCTAACTTGAACTTTACTTTTAACATTCATAACCTCTTCCATCAGGACTGGTTGTTTTGTGGAGCTCGCTCTGGCTTATTGTGAGAACGTGCAAGTTTCCTCCAGCTTTTCTCTTAAAATCACATCCACTGTTACTCTTCTGGCTCTTGTTTCAAATGTTTGGTTCTTTCCAGTTGCATGAACAGTGTTTGTGCTGTTAGCACCTGAGGAAAAACACCCAGCCACGAGGAAATATACATCAGGACTGAAGATGTGCTGAGCTTAGGCTCTGGCTGTGCTTTATTAAAGATAACTGCTGTTGATCTACTCATTTGGGGTTGGCAACTTCCATACTGAAAACCACTGGTCTAAATCTTCCTGTGTCCATTGCAACTTACAGCAACTGCTTTTGTAAAATGAAGGCTTTTTGGAAGCTAGAAGGGAAACTGCTTAATTCAAGTATTTGTTTACAGTGTGGTTGTATAGCCGTAAAGAGGGATTCTGTACCTCTGAATTGCTATAAAAACTTCCCACTGGGTGGAATTTGACTGGTGAATGTTCCAGTATTCAGAGTAGTTTCTGGGTTTTATTACACAAACGAAGTACACACTTAAGCTTTAGCTTGGTTATGAAATACAGTGTATATCTTAATTTTGATCTGAATTTGATATGTTGCAAAAATCCATATAATTATATGGATCTATTTTAAAATGTCTTTTTCTCCACTGTATATGTGAAGTTTGAATAAAGGAATGAAAGTTATTTTACAGTTACATGCATTCTCAAGTGTGAGCTTTCCTGGAGTCCCAGAGAAATTGAGAGTGAATTAGTCAATAGAATGCTGTCCTCTGAAAGATTTTTACAGGAATGATTCATTAGACTGGATGCATTGCCAAAGATACCTGTGAGTTGTGCTGACTGGGTTTTGTAGTGTGCCTTTCCCAGCTATCTCCTCTTCTTAGTAGGTAACAGGATTGTCAGTTTTGAGTTAGTTAATCTTCTAAGGTCCTGAATCAAGATTAATAGGGTCTTTTCACAAGAAAGAGTTGAACTCTTGATTCTGGCCAGTGTGGTGATACTAATTTTTCAACATGCAGGATGCTATTTCTTCTTGTATCAAATGTGGTCACTTGCATAGAGTAAACAGGGGCAAAGGGTAAGCATTTAGATACTTCTGACTCACCAAGTCACTTACTGTAGCTTTCAATTTGGCTCCCAAGAACAGGATTTCAAAACTTTAGGTTTGTACCCTTCATATACCAGCTTGGATTGTCCAGAGTGTTGGGCTGTGTGCACTGAGCTGTATTCCAGCCTGAGCAGCTGCTGGCCTGGCCTGCCCCAGCTGGGCACTGAAATCCTGCTGAGAGGATGACAGTGCTCAGCAAAGCCATGTTGCTGTCACACTTGAGCATGGATGTGGTGAGCAATGTGTGCTGGTAACACCAATGTGTTCTGTGAGGCTGTGGAACATATCACTTGTACTTTGTGCTAAGTGCCCGTGGGTACTTTGTACCTGCAATTAAGGTAAAATCCAGCAGCAGCAGCTCTTACCAGAGCTAATGTCCTGCCCTCCTTAACCCTCCACTTTCTTGTGTCCAAGACCATTTGGTGCTCAGCAGGGCTTCTTTGTACCTTACAAGATCTAGAAAGCATTTTGTTTAACAAACAAACTTTGCTAAAAATAATGACCTTTCCTATAATGGCTTCCAAAATCCCAAATGAAGTAAGTATATAGCTTTGAGGGAGGTACATAAATGCATGAAGATGGTTTTAAATGAACCGCATAATGTGTAGTAAGTCCCTTCATCAGTCAGATGATTTTAAGCTGCTTGGGTGATCTCCCTTCTTCTGTGCCGCCAAGCACCTAAATTCTAAGTTTGATGCTATTTTGAAACTTGATTTAGTTTGGGTTTTTTTTAAGGCTTTGTTCTCTTCATTCTCCTCAGTGCTCACAAAAATTCTGTTCATGGTACTCCTTTGTCTTCCTCAGCAGAAGTGCAACCTGATGTCCCTGACATTGCTTCTGATTGAAAGACTGGTTTATTTGGTTTTCTCTGCTTACACCTTGATGCATTTTAAAAGCTAAATTGGGCAAGTTTTGCTTTTCAGTAGCTCCAGATACTCCATATAGTGTTTTTTATAAAGGGATTTCTGATTTCCCTCTGCTTGAGAAATATCAGAGTTCCCTGCTGAATGGGGACAGGAAAAGAAATGCCTTTTCTCTTTTTACATTTGATGGGGACTTAGCTTGCATGCACATCTTAATATTTAGGTGCATATGGTAAAGACTCGTGTGTACAATATAGAGTGGTGTAAAGAGGAAACAAACATAGCCCTTACTTATGTGGACAGTGAGCTCCACAGCACCATAATTGTGAATCTTCTTGCACAGGTTTAAGTCCTCAAGCTGCATCCTGTTTAGAGAAAGCATTTTCAATATGCTTCCAATAGGAAGATCACTTGCAAATAAGAGCCTTAACTCATGTGTATAGATTTCTTTTTTAATGTCTTTAGTTTCTTTCCCACCAACTTGTACACAATTCATGGAAACTGCAGATACTTTTTCCACAGCTCACTCTCTCATGTGAAACTTGTACATCGTACCAGAACTCTTGTTTCTGTAACATGCTTTTCTGTGGTATTATGATGCCACCTCAGAAATGTAATTATTCTGTTTGAAACCAGTGTTGAGTGTCACAACATAAATAAAACCATTGTTTTCATTACTGCCTTATGGCACTAATACTAATCTAGTGTTTGGCTTCTTGGAGCTCTTCAGAAGAAACTGGCAGCTAAAATTGGCAGGTGTGTTCCTAGATAAATTCTTAAACCAGTATTTTAATTTCCTCATGATTCTCATATATTGTAATACTGATGTAAATTGGTTTGTTCACATGCATTTGCTGGCTTGCCTAGACCTGAGGGTAGATCTGGTAACCTGAGTAATGAACTTAAAATAGCAGTACCACAGAAAAGGTTGCATTTTTCAAGGTGTTTTTCTTTGTACGTTGTAGGATCTAAGCATAACTGGTCTGTCTCTTCATGGTCAACACTGAGTCATCATTCATTAGCATGGAGTAATGGAAAATGACTAACACCAGCTACTCCTTAGGAAGTAAAACTCTTCCTCAAAACAGAGCTTAATTGCATACTTAAGTTGAAGAGTGGATTTCACAACATAAATGCAGCCTCAGTGATACAAATCCTAACATGCTGCTTTTACTGAGTGGGTGTGTCTTGAATCCCTAATCAAAATAGTGTAGTTTGGTTAGTTTTGGTGAGGGACAGCTCACAAAAATATACAGTTGTTACATCTGTGTAACTTGTAGTTTGGTTCTGACATTTCACCAGTCTTAGAAAAAAAACCTGACACCCTAAACCTCAACTGACTGAACCAAAAAGTATCCCTCTGCTTCTGTGAAAGGACACCTTAACTGAGGGAGGGACAGTAAGGGTTCAGCAGGCATTCAGCTTCTTGGGAAGAAGTTATATGTTCCCCTCCTTCCATGTTGACTGTTTCTCCTTGTAACACTGAAAGGAAGGGGGAGAGAGAATGGGAAGAATATGAAAAAACGAAAGAGATAAGATGTGAAACTTGATGCAGATGTTGGGGTGAGGAAGGGTGTGAAAGCTGCAGGGATAAGTGGAGTCGCTGGAAGCAGGTATGGCAGCTCCTCAGACTCCGGGAGGAGGAAAGAGTGAACATCATCTACTTGTGTCAGCTTCCCAGCACGGCGTCCTGTGACTGCGGGATGGAGCCTGGGACGTGTGACTGCGTCATCTTTGACAAGTTTAACTTCGATAGCAACTTCTCTGTCGCTGCTTTTGAGGAGGAGTGGGGATGGCTGGTGCTCCTGTCTGCCAGTCTTACATCTGGGAACAATAAGCAGCATGTAACTGGTTAAAGATCTTTTTCTGTATTCTCTTAAACGATCAGAAATCTCAAATATTCTGCTGTCCTTCACTGCAAACTGGAGACTACAACATGGTCCTGTTCACTGAAGTTACTCTACTTCAAAATATCCGCTCTAGTTCAAAAAGTATTCTCGGACAAAGGTTCGGTAAGAAACCCAAGCACGCACACTTGATAGTCCTTGACAGTAAAACCTGCGGTTTGCATTTCTCCTTCAAAGACTCCTTGGAATCTCCCCCACGAGAGACTTCCTCTATCTAGAAATGAATCACACTGTAGAGCATCCGGAGCTGGAGCTTTCTTCCCGCTGGTGGCACCCTCAGCAGGGACACTGGCTGCCCGCGGGAGCAAGTGTGTGTCCCTGTGAGCCCGTGTGAGTCCATGTCAGCCACTGTGTGTCCCCGTGTGTGCCTGTGAGCCTGCAGTGCCCGTCCTGCCGCCCCCCGCCCCGCGCGGCTCGGGGGGGCCGACGGGCGGGGCCACGGCCGAGGGGCGGAGCCCGGCTGAGGGACGCGGGCCGCTCTCGACCGGGTACAGCTGCTCAGGGGCCCGGCCGGGAGTTCCCGCGCGTGTCTCACCCCGAGGGAGAGATCCCCCCGTTTAATGAAGAGCTATAATTTAAAAAATTCAAGCAGGTATCAAACAACCGGCTGAGCAGGGCCCGGCGCCACACGGTCGGCCCCGCCCTCGGCAGCGTCACGGCGGCCAACGCCGGGCGGGCCGGGCTGTGGCCTCAGTGATGGAGCTGCCGATTGGCGGGGGGGCCGCGGCCGCCTGCTCATTGGCGGGCACGGCTGTCACTCTGAGCACGGCGGGGCGGGAGCAATCGCTGCGGTGCCGGCGGTTGGCTGCATCTTCGAGCGGCCACGCTTATTGGGCGCTCTGCTTACTGAGCCCTCCCCTCTCGCGTTGTGACTGGCCGGCGCGCCCCCGCTCTCGCGGGCGGTCGCTGCTGGCTACCCGGGCCGTCAGTCGCGCCCGGGCGGGGCGGGCACAGGGCGCTCCGGCCACCGCCCCCTNCCCGGGTTCGCCGCGCCACGACCGCCAGCAGCCGCAGCAGCGGAGGCAGCGGCGCGCCCTGCCACCATGAAGGTGACCGTGGACTTCGAGGAGTGCCTGAAGGATTCGCCGCGCTTCAGGTGCCGCCGAGAAGGGGCCGGGCCGGGGTCGTGCCGGGGGACAGGAAGCGGGGCTGGGTGTGTGCGGGGCGGGCCGGGCTGTGGGGGCCCTGGGGGTGACAGGTGCTGGCGAGCTGTGGGCAGCCGGCCTTGAGCGGAGGAACAGGCAGGGACGGTGCGGGTCCTGCCGTGGTGTGGGGGCTCTGAGGAGGAAGGGGAGGCAGGATGTGGGAAGTGCAAGGAAAAGGGGCAGCATGTGTGGTACGTGGGACTGGGTGGGCAGTGTGCGGGGTCTGGGCTCGTGCGGAGCTAGCGCAGTGTGCAGCGAGCCCTGCTGGGTCGCTCGCCTTTGAGGAGATGCGGGTGAATGGTGGCGGACGGCTGGTGCAGGGAATGCTCGTCAGCCGAAGCAGTGTCAGCTGAGACTCGGGCTCAGGAGGGTGAGCTCTGGTGGTCTATCTTCAGTTCTTCAGAGTTGTGCTCACACTTCAGTTCCCACCGCCTCCTGCCTGTGTCTGTGGCGTGGTCCGGTGTGGCCACTGTCGGGGTGCCAGTAGAAAACAAGCTCGGTATCGTCTTACTTCCTGTTGTCAGAGCAAGGCATGCACTCCTTTGTTTTTCCTCGGTCCAGTGACCAGTTTTCTATCACTGCTGTAGGGTTACTTCTGGTTATGTCAGGCAACTTTCCCCTCAGTCTTTCCTTATGTTTTTACCTATTCTATATATATATTTTTACAGCGTTGTATCTGATCAACATAATTGTGCCTCTCTGTGGGATGTGTGGCTGGTCTGTGCCTACATACACCCACTTTCTGTGCCTGGTATTATCCTGCTAGATGGTGGAGACACAAACAGCTCCATAAAGTGATGTGTCACTGCTGTGTCCCTCCTGTCCCATACCGAGCCCGTATCTCAAGTGCCTGTGGCTCAGTGGTGAGCTCTGGATGTTGAGGGAAACAGTACTGCTCTTTCTCTGCTCTCTGGCCATATGTTCACACCTCCTCTTTGCATCAGCTTTAGCAATCTTGTGGTTTCTGGGATGTAGAGGAAGTTGAAGAAGGAAGGTTGGTTGAATGGCTTACCCTTGGCAGAAGTTGGAGTTCCTGTTCTTCCCTCCTTTGCTCCTGCCTGTGCTGCCAGTTTGTCACTGGCTGCTTCTCCCATGGGTTTTTTGGTGACTGTGACGTGTGTTGTTGTATCCTTCAATGAGCTGGGTGCCCTGGCAGAAGAGACTGGATGGTTCTCTGCCAGGTTCGTGAGTTGTGTCAGCATCTCAGTGGGTGTGAAACCTACTAAAGCTTGTGGAGAGTAGAGAGAGGAAACTTCACTGCCAGAAGCAAGGCTAGAGGAAGGCAGTGGAGAGTGAGACGTCCCTTAGGGCAGCAGGGAACTTTTGCATTGATTTAGCTGTTTCACTAAATATTATGCTGAGCTGGACATGCTTGCTAGTGTATGTACTTTCTGAGACAACTGCATTTAATATTGGTCCATTCCATTTGGTGACAATGCAGTTGTAGATTGGCATAACTTAACCACAGAACTGTACCAGTAGTTGCATTTTTTTTTTATTACTCATACCTGCTGAAGTACTAAATACACTCAAGAATACAAGAAGTTGTGACTAAAATTTGTGAGCAGAAGTGTACTGCTGTTTCTTCAAGGTAGGTCATACTAGTTCATTTGAATTCACTTTGTAGCATTCTCCTTTTGCCCCTCTTGATTCCTTTCCTTCGAGGAAAAGAAACTGGAAAAAACCCTTTGTTAGGGTCTTCTAGTACCTCACGGTCTTTTTCCCAGTCTGATACTATTACCTTTGAAGAAATTGCAGAAAATCTTGTGGTGTAATTACTTGATGCCAGCAAAACACCCTTCCAAGCTTTAACTGATAGGAAATGGTTAAAATTGCAAGGCAAAATTCCTGTAGTATTTCTGAAAAAGTTCATATCTTTCATTATTAGTCATCAATATTTGCTGTTATAATTTTGGTAATTCTAGTGTTTGTGTAAATTACTCAACCCAAACAGTAGAAACCTTCTGAATGAAGGTTACTGCAGTGGTTTTATTCAGGGATGATAGAGACACTAATGTAGAGCAAGGTTGTGACAAAGTCCTATATTCTTGCAGGGGGTAGTGTGGACATAAAGCAGCTTCTTACTCTGTGATCCTTGTAGCAAAGCTGAGCTGCAGCTTTCTCCTGACCTTGCTGAGCAGGAGGGTGTAGCCTCTGTGCTACCTGTCAGTGTACCTGTCAGAGCTGTTAAATAAACCTGTTGGGAGGTTTGTAGTGAATAGAAATGTCACAGGTTACTTTCTTATGGTCGTGGTGATAACTGGGAGGACATGGCTGAATCAGAGTTCTTGAGTCACTGAATCCCTGTTTTCATGGGGAACTATTTAAATCTTTCAAAACATGCTGCTACAGGCAGCTTCAAGCCACATGGCTTTCTTTCCTGCTTATCTATTTCTCGTGAAGTTCATATTGACATTTCTTGGCTTTAAGATTTAATTGGGCCCCAGATCACAGAACCTAAGCTTAAAGTGCTTTTGAAGGGACCATGGATTGTAGCTGTTGAGATGCTGATATGTGATTAGATAATAATGACTATAAAGGTTCACATCAGAAGTATGATGAGTTATTTCATAGTAAGGCATACTGTTTTTACTTTTCTCCCTCCAGCAGATGATAAAGAAATCTCTGAATTATAAAAACTGAAGCAATAATGGCTTATTGCATCACTAGATTTGTAAACTTACAAGTCAGATCAGTTTGGGGTTGGGGACTTGATGTTCAGAAACTGATTTTTCAGGTAGTGGGAAAGGCTCTGAGTTCAGGCACACTTTAGCAAATGTGTAGTCATGTTTTTTTCCTAAACCTGCTTTGAAAATAATCTTGCTGAAATCACATGCTTTTCTCTCATGATCTCCTCTCCTAAAACATGGACAGACCAAAGATCTAGTGAGGAAATGCGTTTGCAGTTCTCCTACAATGTGTCCATGGCTTCCCATCAAATGAAGAAGTTGGCTGAGGAGAGGCCTTGAGGCAGTCCTTGAACAGTAAGAACTGAGATGTGCTGGCAAGTTCTGTGTATGATCACGCATTCCTGCAGTAGTTTTTTGATATGCAAATAGCTTTGTAAAATAATTCTTTCTCCTTTAAACAATGAGAGTTTAAGTTTCAGAGTTTAATGGAACAAGCTTCTACATTGCTGTTTCATTTTCATTTTTTCTTCTACGTATAGAATGTTTTTTCTCAATGAGGTATCACTGTAGCAACCAAATGAATCACTGGAACTAAATTATTAGAAAGGAGAAGCAATTTTAAGTGATGTGGAAATGCAGCTGCTCTAAGTAGCAGTTAACAATTTTGATCAACAACAAATAATAGAAAAAGCAAAATTCAATTGCTTGTAATCTGTGCAATTGTAGAACTCTCTTCAAAAATATTCAGGCTGATCCAGTCTTTAAAAATGCTTTAATAAAAAGCTCTGTGTTTTTGAGATCATGTCTTTGTCCTTATCTGTCACTGTTGCCAGAGTTTAAATTTTTTTGCATTTAAATTTCTATTAATTTCCTGAGATCCCATCTGCAGAACAGATGATGGGTGAATGAGGTAGATCAAAATATAAATTACTGTTGTCAATTACCATTCTTATTAAAAGTATTCATGGGTAGTTTCTGGGTAGAACTATGGTTATTCCATTTCGACTAAGCTAAAGCACTGCTCTGGTGGGCAGATCTGCTGTGCTGTAGGGCTGGCTTGTCACTGGAGTTCCCTGCTATGTGCTGCCTTTCTTCTCCTGTGGCTTTTGCCCTGCTCTGTCTGTATGGGTCCAGCTGACATGTACCTCATGTTTATCCAGGGAGTAGGGGTTTGAAGAGGTCACTGGCTTTTTAGATTTATGATGTGTTTTTTTCTCTCTTCTTTTGCACTGTGTAGCCAAAGGTTTGTCACTAAGCATCTGTTTCCCAAACAATAGTAAAAGTTTTGTCACTTAAACTGGGTAGTATAAGAAAGTGGATTATTTAACCTATTTGGAATATGTTGTGTTCAGTAGTCAGAGAAATTATCAAAAGTGCCTAACACATCTATTTTGGTCTGCTTATTACCTTCTGGAGAAAATGTAGAAATAGGAACATAGGAGAATTGTCCTTTCAGTGCTGAGTTCCAGTGGGAAGGGTGCTGAAGGGCAACTGCTTCCCAACCTGCTGTGAGTGGCAACAAACCCCTCGTGTTCAGTCTGGGTTCATAGCTCAGCCCATGTGCGTGCATGTGGCTCCACTGAAATCACCGAGGCTGCTCCTGGGGGTGAACTCAGCCACATTCCAAGTGTGAAGAGGAATGAGACCAAGAACTCTGCATACAAAATCTATTTGTTTTGCTCAGACTTACCTAGCTGTTTTAGAACAAGTTCCCAAAGAAGTGTTTGGTCTGGGCTTTTGCCCTTGGTGTTTGGGACCGAAAAGCAAGTTTGTAATGTATTTGGCAAGGGAGGATGGAAAGTATTGCAGAATAATAGGAAAAAAGATACAATAAGTCAAAAGAAAAAGCTGCCAAGCATTTGCTTGTGAGTTTGCATTTAGCATTTTTCATACTTACGTGGTTGTTAACGTTTATAATTTCCTGTATGAGACTCCAGAAGTGCACTTTTTGTAGCTGAAGTGACGTGGAGGAGTCTTGGTGGAGTGTTGGTAAGTTACACGTGTACAACATCCCTGTCCATGCTGCTGGGAGCCTGGTGGAGTTAAACTGATTCTAGATTGCTAATTCTGCCCTTTTGTGGAGATTGCAGTGACTGTCCTGTTCTGCTCAGGCTCTAGTCAATGGTTGATTTATTTTTAAATCTGTAACTATGCCTTTCAAATGTACATTAAGAAAATGCTCGACCTAAAGAAAGGGAGATATATTTGAACATAGTGTGCAATGTTGGAGCATTTTTTCTGAGGGAAATCATTAAAGAATAAAAAAGGTGCATTGAAGATCACTCTCAAATAATCTGTGAAAAATCTCTCACACTGAAATATTTTAAATCTGAAAAAACTTAGTAGTAAATTGTTAACAATCCTTCCTAATGGAGATTAGAGAAATGTGTCCTGAAATCAGGATGTATTCATTTGGTTTCACCTAAATTTTTAAAATAATAAAAAAAAGTTGGCTGGCACAGTTATGAATAACTAAGGATGGGGTTATTAGTGGTGATTCTTGATTGTTTGGTTATGATTTACATTAACAAGAGCAGACTTTAAAATCTTAACTATATCTTAAATTGCTAATAGGAACTTAAAAGGTTAACTTCCTCAGTTTTGGTCTTTTTACATTTTTATCTGTAAATGTTTAAAAAAATCCCACAGTGAGAAGGGACATAAGTGGAAGTAGTGACAAAATCTGCACATTATAATAACATTGCTGTAGCACAGCAGCGGGATGGTTGCTGAAGAACTGATGTTAATTAAGCCTGTACAACTGATCTTTAATGAGTACTTGCAGAATTAGAAGGACAGCTTATTTATGTCTGTGTGCAATGGAACTGTAATTATACAAGTCCTTACAGTCTTTCAGGTTTTAAATATAGATTTGAAGAGGTTTGGTTCTTTAGCCTCCAGTGTCTCATTTATGTTGGCTAAGCACATCTCATGTAATTACATTAAGAACCGAAGTTATGGAGATGGTAGTTTTATATTTTTTGAGAGGGGAGGAATAGCAGTGTTAAAATCTCTGGAAAACAGGGTCAGTAAATAGAATATTCATTGGGAAGGTGACAGCTATAAAATAGAAACATGTGTCTTGGGCTAGATGGACTTTTTGGTGGCTCTGTTTTTTCACTGTACATATCTGTGAAACTGTTGGCCTCTGAATAGCAAATGTGCTGATTTCAGCAATGTTTGCACCATCCTGTGATCTTTTTTCAGGCTTAGCTTCTTGACAACCTTGTATTCAGAACCACATTATTTAGTCAGCATTTTTCCTGTTCTTACTTTGTGCACTGAACAATATGGCTTAAATTATTGCTAGCTTTTTCCTAGAGTAAATAATTCTAAAAATTTCCCAAAGCAAACTCTGTTCTTATAACCTGTTTTGGGAGAAAAAAGGAAAGGAAAATGTCTGATTTCCATTGGCTACAGAAATTACTGTTTACAGACAAGAACCATTTGCCTTAGTCTTGATGTAGGCCTTGCTGCCTGAATCAGTTTAGTATCTCAAGGTGATGCAGATGCAGAAAGTGTCATGTTTACATGGGCAGGAAATAGAAGAATACATTCTGAGTAATTTCGTTACTTTTTTTTCGCCTCTCACTTGTACATGCGGAATTAATTTTAAGAACACATGTAGAAGTTTAAACTGTGTAAATGCATTTGTGATCTCTGTGAGCAGATACTGCTGTTTTGAGATGTAGATATTCCTGTGAGTTTAGGTAGTGATTTAGGTGCTTTGCTTTTTGCTAGTGACAGATTTGTAACAAAAGTAAGGGCTGAAGTTGCTGTCTGCAATGGAAGACCATGGGGAGAACATGCAGATCAGTGTGTGAGCTGTAATGTTATGTTAATACATGCAGGAGTTTTCCATACTTCTGTGTGGGACAATGTAAATCCTGGTTTTGTTGTCACTCTTTCACATGACTAAAAGATTAGATTATGAACATGAGAAATAGTAGATATTATCATTAAGATCATAAACTGGACAATTTTAAGCAGTCCAGTTGACTCAAACATTGTTTTGCCTTCCTGATAATCTTTTCAAGAGGATTCCTTGTGTATTTGGTAGAATATGATTTTATAGTTAATGTTTACTTTATGAATATTGGAAGTAGCCAGGCCTCAGACCTAGAGTAAATCAGTTGTGTTGTGATGCACTGCTTCTGTGAGGAGAAATCTAATTTATGGAGTGATGTCATGTATATATTTTCAAATTGAGAAGACACAATGATAGACTAAGAAAATAATTTGTTGCAGAATAGATCCTTCAAGTTCCTTTTATGAATAAGGGGGTATTTGGAACAGAGAAGATGCCTGTCAGATGGCTGGTAAACTTACTAGTGTGGCATGAGTCTGTGAATCAGGATTCTTTTTTGATGTTTTAAGTTATCTATTTGATACTTTAAGACTCTGCAGTACTTGGGCACAATACCCTTGGATAATTTTTGTAGTTAACATTTCAGTATTAATGGGCACTGAAATAGTTTTATTGTGGTTTTGGACAAGAATCTGACTGTAGGTACACATGCACAAACTACCTTTTCATTTCAGGAGTTTGTGATCTACCTTCAGCAGCAGTTGTTAAAGGAAGACCTCTGCTTACAGTTTTGTCTTGATAAACATAAAGCAGAGCTGATGAGAATTTGCATAATTTGCATGGTGTGATTTTGCAGCTTCTAAGTTGGATATAATACAAAAAAATTGGAGAAGTCTTATGTAGTGAAATGTATTTTGCTTGCTAAAATAAAAAAAAAGCATATTCTATGCAAGACAATTGCAGATTTTACCATCTTTCTGTGTGCCAGATGTTAATTTAAGTAGGAGCACATGCATATCAAAAATACATTTCTGTGTGTTTGAAATATTGAATATTGTGCATTTGAAATATTCTAGTCTTCAGTTTTTAATGATCTTGTAGTTATTGTTAGAAATACATATAACTTATGCTGGAGATCACGTAACAGATTTTAATGTACTGTTATTTAGAATGACATGTTGTAGATGGAAATTTGAATTCAATCCTTTTGGAACAAAGGAAAAGTATGTTGTATTCAGAGTTCTGGCCATGAAAGTTATCCCTTCTGTCTGTCAAAAAGGAGATGTGAAATATGACCTGGGAGATGGGGTTTGGGTTTCTGCTCTGTGGACTCTTCCCAGGGAGGCATGAGCCTCTTCTGTCCCTGTCCTGTGGTCTGAGCAGGGATCCCTCTCTGCTTTGCACAGAAGTGGTGGCTGGTGTGAGTCTGTGCTGGAAGTCCTCTCTCACCCTCCGATGCCTTCCTAGATTCCAGCTCTCCATGGACTCCCTTGCTGCTCAAGCTGCTGGTCAGTGGGCACTAGTGGTGTCTGAATGTTGGTAATTTTTGGTATAAAAAGATGTAGTTGTGTGGGGTTTGGGGGGGCTTGTTTTGAGTAGTTTTTGTAATTAATCAGACTCAGCATTTGATTGGATTCTTGTGATGAGCTTCAATGTAAAGAACATGTGGTGTTATAACAATGCTATTGGTTCTATTTAACATGCTGTTGTTACACTTTTGGTTTAAGACAACCCAAAGGAGAACTGAGTGGGTGAAGAAGAAAAATAATGTAGGTGCAGCAGTGTTGGGCCTGTGATCTTAACTGGCACTAGCAAAAGGTGCTGTAAAGACTCACGGACCAACTGGAAATGTAGCTTATATCTTGTGTTTCCTAGACTTGTACCATTAATATAAGTTGGAGTTCCTGTCTATAGAAAGTGTTTAGTAAATAATGACCTAGGCCTCTTCTTTCTTAACTTCCTTAAACAGGAAAAGGAGAATGCATCTCATCTGCTGTGTGCCATCCCTCTTCTTAAGCCAGATCTTAGGCTTAGGCTCCTTACAACTATTAATCTTCATTAAGGTTTGATCCCAAGCAGTTCTTGTTTTGTTTTAGCCATGTGTGTCAGGATAAGGTGAGCTGCACCCTGGAAATCACATGTTTCTGCTCTATCATTTCCAAAGGTGCTTTAGCTGACTAATTCGGGTATCTGTGCATAGATACCAATATTTGATCAGATAAGGCACACTGCAACAATAGAGCAATCGCATTGGCTTTGCCAGACTGGGTTGCTATTAAGAATAAAAACTATTCAAGACGACTGAGGAATCTGATATTTATTGAGGATGCAGCTTCTGGCTGAATTTCTGTGTAGCTAAATTGGACTCTGTTTAAAAAGACTACACACATGTACACACCTTCTCTATGGGATTATTCCTCAAAAGAATCTACAGGATTATTCTTCAGAAGAATCTCCAGTTTGTGGAGAATTTTTTTTTTTTTAAAGTATTCATATAATTTCATTTGTCAAATGTCTGATTTTGAAGAATGTATCTGCCTATTTATTCTGTTCTACTTGATTTATCCAAAAAAGAATGATGAAAAATGACAAAGGGAAGCATTGAATGTGCCTATTATTACAAAATATCCACTGATTTGTAAATATAAATCTGGCAAGATTTTGTTTGAAAATATTTACAGTTGATTTGAGATGAAAAACCTTTAGCATATAATAATTAAAGGATATTTAAGCTTCTGTTTGGTTGAAAAACAGCTTACCTGCAGTTAGCTTTGATAGATGAATGAAATCCCCTGGTCTTTAAAATCTCTTGATGACTAAAAGGTAGTGGGAGAAAAGATACTAAATGTACCCAGAGAAGTTCCAGGGCTGTGGGTGTACCACATGCATTTTGTAGTTTTTATGTTATAAAGTTCCAAATGCTTTTTTTTTTTTAGTAGTTTATCATTATCATTTGAAATGGATGAGGAGGAAAGGCAATTGGCCTTTCCAAATTTGAAAACAGTAAATTTGAGGAAAACATGAATACATTATATTTCTCTATTGTCCTGCTCTAGTGCTTATGAACTTTTTGGTTTGAGATTGGATTCATTTGACTGGATGTTTCAGTGCAAAGGCATAAAGGGCAAACAAACTGCTTTTTGCAGTATGTGGGAACAATAAAACTGCCCAATAAAACTCCTCATTTAAGTGTAAAATGCACTTTAGGTTACTGAGTGTGAGATCCATATATGTATGTTCACCTAATATCTAAACAAAAAATTCAGGTTCAGAATTTGTCTATTACAACAAAGCTGTAGCCTTCTCTGACTGTCAAATAGAGCATTCTGGTTTTGTGAAAATGTATTACTGAAATATTCAACTTCTGAAATGGACAGAAAGGGTAAATACTTGCTGGGGACTCAGTCTTCGTAGCAAATCTGAAACTTCCCTCAGGTTTTAGTAAAGAAGATCCACCTGATAAAACTGGAATTGTAGACAGCTAATGGTCCTCAGCTCTTCTGAAACGTGGTGAGCTCTAGTTACAAAGGCTTTGCCAGCTTATGCTGGTTTGTACACAGCAGTGCTCCTCTAACTATGGTATGAGGTTTAAATTAGCAACTAAGGGAGTTACAAAAAGAAAGGGGCAGATATTACCTAATTTTTCTGAAATCAAAGCAAACACAAGATTCATATGAAGATTATATGGTATCTTTTTGTTTAATTGCACAGTACTCAGACCTTTAGTTGCCCCTACTTTACACGTAGTTTCCTGTGTTGGTGGTTTAAGTGCTGCTGTATCAGTTGTGAGCATATTGATCCTGAGAATGCTATGCTGGGGTTATGTAGTGATATTTACTCTTTCTGCATTGGCTGCAGGTGAGGTGTATAAGGGATATCTTTCCAAATCAGGGATTAGTATCTTCACTGTTCTTCAGACTGTTATTTCTTACAGCTTTTATAAGCAAAGTTGACAGGTGTTCTTAGCATCTGACTGGTAACTCCAGATCTTGAGGCTAACAGGGTGTATTCGTTAGATGCCCTATCTTGTATCTTTTGCAGTTGGTTGCTTGGTGGTTATATTTATGCTTCCACTTCCTGACCTTACTACATACTTGAGTTTTCAAACGTTGAAATCCTTCATTCCATCTGCTGCTTGTGTGTTCAGGACCCTGGGTAGTTGCTGAGATTTAAAAGATTAAAGCAGCTCTGGGCTGTTGGCAAATTTTCAGCAACAAGGCTTCTATACAACACCGTCAGTTCCTTGAGCTCCTTTCTGCTGCCTTTTTTTTGTTGTTGTTGCAAGATATTGATACTGTAGTTCTACTTCCTTGTCTGATAGTAAGTCCTTCTAAAAAGCTTTTGACCCAGTCTTGGATGTTGGAATCACTAGTCAAGAGTTGTGCAGGACATGTGTTGTGATGTGTTGAGTTCTTATCAACTCGCAGTGTAATCAGCTTCTTTTCTGTTAAGCTTTCATGGTCACCATTGTGTCCCCATCTTGTTAACAGCTATCTTCTGATAAACAAAACACTGAAGTTGAAAGATTAAGAAAATCCTGCTTCTCAGACTCTTTGTGGAGGAAATAGGTTGCTGATTTCCTCCTTAGGCTTACTGTCAGGCACTCCTGGGGTAGAAAAAGCTTAGGAGAAATATATTAGGCAAAATAGCACTGTTAGGCATTTCTGCCAATTTACTGCAGGAGAATAGTGAGAGAAAAAGTTTAAAAATTTAAAAATTTAGGTCCAGCTGGTAGCACAGAAGCCCTTATAGTCTGTGTGGGATAGACTGGGTGATACAGACACTTGCTAGTGCAAGTTTAGTGGTAAAGAGTTTGGCTTCCAGATGTGTATGTTAAGAGCAATAGAACTTGTTCCTTTTTGAAGACTGATTTGATTATAATGTTCATTATATTTGAGCTGTGTATAGACTAACAGTAAAGAACTAATTAAGGGAAGTGTACATCTTAAAAAGATTTGTCCTGCTTGTTATTATCAGACCATATGAATTACTGAGGAGAAACTAAACCTTGTAGGTGCAGACAGCCTTAAAAAGTGATACATACAAGTAGACCTTTGCTTTAATAATTTTATGAATTCAGTAAATACCCTTGCTTTATTTAATTTGATTATTTTCTAAGAGAAGTCTGACTTGAGAGGAGTGGAGGAAGGGTCCTTTTGATATTGAGGACTTGATTCCTGTTTCTCCAGGGAAATCTGAAATGCAGGTAGTGCTTGCTATGTACTTGGCTGATTCATCAGCATGATGATCTTCTGTTCAGGAAATATATTTCCATATTTCAATCCCCCAAGCTTATCGAAAATTTCTAGGTTTTCGGGGTGGGGGTCAACTTTCTGATTAAAAGCCATACTGTTCATGTAGGGCACGTAGAAGTTTTTCCACGCTATTGATAAAATGTTGTGTGACTATGACTGAAGAATTAATAATGTAAGGAGTACTAGCATGAATGAGGAATTTTATCTTAGTGTGTCAGGGAGAGTTCATCATCTGTTCCTCAGTATGGAGGGGCTCTGTGCCAGTGGGGAAAAAACTCTGCAGTGCCAAACCAGGGCTTCAATGGGCTCTGTGACAGGCTGCAACAGTGCTCATTCTTCAGACCATATTAATGGTTATGACACATCTCATAAGTTGTAAAACTCTTCTTATATCTGTCTGTGCTGTTATCCAAAGTTACTAGGCCTTACTGTTCCATGTATGCCTTCTTTGTCCCTCAATATGTCATGTTTCTTTTTTAGTCTCTGGTTGTCTGATGCCATAACACGTGTACCAGCTGTATTCCTTCTTGGCTTGCTGGTTAACGTGCCTCTGGACACCTTTGTATATCTCACTGTGCATGAAGGAAATCAGATGAAGTACAGAGTGATTGGAGGGAACCCTGAGAATCTGGAGGGTAGGTCTGCCATCCAGCAGGACCTCAGCAAGGGAGGGGAAAGCACAAGTAGAAAGCTCCTAAAGTTTAACCCATAGGTATGTGAAGATTTCCTCTGCGAAGTAACAACCCTGTGCAGCTGTGCTGGTGGACAGGGACCTTTGCAACCTAGTGACCAGCAAATGGCCCTTGGTGAGCAGTGAAAAGTGACAGTGTCCAGTGGCATTAGTCACTGTGGTGTGTGCACTCTCCTGGCCTAAGGCTGCCCTCAGCAGTCCGTCTGAGGCTGTTTCTGAACTCATCTGTGAGTAGTTATTTTGCATCTGAACGGTGATCCCAAGGTGCAACTGCTGTGGGAGGAAAGGGAGCCAGAGGAAGAGGCAAAGCAGACCAAACAGGTGAGCAAGTGTAATATCTTCTGTGGTACACCTGCATTTTAATTTGCCTTTGCATCACATGACAGATCGTAGTCTATCCTTTGATTAATGTCTACTGTCCTTTTTGCTACCTGTTGCCTGATAGGCTCTGACATAAAGGAGGAGACATTCCTGTAAATCATCAGGTTCATATTCTTATCTTGCACTTATGCATCTCATTTCCAGGTTTTCACACTCAGTAGTACCTTTTTTTTCCAAGCTGTCTTTAAGGTGTAGTGGATGTTGGCTGAAAGGATATCATCTCTAGTGAAGTCTAAGTTGTGCATTAATGAGCTGTTCTGCATAGAATATGTGCAAGTAAGAGAGCTGTGTCTTTCTAAGATTTGAGGACAAGACATTAGCGGTAATGCCATTGAAACTGCAGTGGTAAAAATCCATTCTTTCCATTTCATGAATCCAAATATATGAATGTATTCAAGAGCCCCAGAATGAATAGCAATTGATTTTGTGACTTTTTCCTGTTCTTCTGAAAGTATATTCAAGAAATGAATCAAAGCTTTTCTCAATAAAAGAAAAAAAAAATAAACACACACTATTGGAAAATACTTTATTATTGGGCTTTTATTATTCTGAATGTTTTTTAATAGTGATGTATTACTTCTAGAATTAACAATTATTAGTTAGTTGCGCATAGCACCTTTGACCTCTCCAGTTTGTTGGTTTTCGGCATCTGATTTAGTGACTACTGATTCCAGCCTCCCCATTTTCAGGAACACAATCTGAAAATGCAAGCCAGAATAGAATGAATGAATGAGCAAAACACTAAAGGCAGGGTGTGGCTTCAGTGGCAGCTAGATTTTGTTTGAAGAGGAGCCGACTTTAAAAGCACTGATGATCACCACTCTTCTGTGAGGGCAAACAGGGCCTGCAGACCTCTCTCCGTGGCCACAGTGTGTGTGGTGTTCTGGTCAGCAGTGTGTAGTGCATTGCTCCAGGATAAATTGTTTCCTTAGCTCGTGTCTGCAGCTTCTGGTCTAAGAGTGACCCATTCTTTTTTTAGAGGAGAGTTTATCCATCAGCATTCTGTTTGATTCCTGGGATTCTTAAAGTACCTTAACCTGGAAAAAAGTCTTTCACTGGTCACTTAAAGGGAGTACTGTGATGGAAGTCAGAGTTCAGCTGTCTTTTGTGTATGCTGGGCTGGGTAACTGGTGACATTATCCTCGTTTTAAAAGGCTGCAAAGTCAGGTCTTGAGTTTTCTTCCATTATCTCCTGTATTCCTCCTGTACTGAAGCTGTGCAGGAAGCTGTATCTAGCAAATTGAACGGTGTTTTAGGGGGGTGGTGGAGGAGAGAAGTCACAGCAGAGGAAAGAAACACATTCCTGAGAGTCCTCATTACAGAGCATGAAGAGTATGGAGATGGCTCATTTATAAAAGCTGTCCTCCACCCTTAAGCAGCTGTTCTGGTTTTGTGCATTGCCATGCAGTATTTGAACATCTTGGGAAGCCACAGATGTTTGACTCATACACTGGACCTGATTTGATCCTTATTCCTAGTGCTGGAGCCTGCTGGCTGAGATCACAGTGACGCAAACCTTGCTCCCAGATCCCCCCTCGCCGAGGAGCAGTAGTTTTGTTACATGTCAGGTCTGGCACTTGGTCCTCAGCTCTTTCACCACCACTTCCTGTATTTATAGCTGGACAGTGGGTCTTGGCTGTGGACATGACATTTACTCAGAATTATGACAGTTTTCTCTGAACTTTATGCCTGACAAAGATGTTTCAGAGAGAAATGCACCTTTGTATTCTGTGGCTTCAAAAAGTATTACATTAAGAAAAACAAGAGTAGCATTAACATAGCACAGCTCAGATCAGCTGTTTTTCATGTATTGCTAGCCCAGGATGAAAATATGAAGACCGTTTTTGTGACTAGGTGGTACATGATTTGGATGTATATATCTATATTATGGTAGTCTGAGGGTATCCTCTCCATTGTTTTTGTGCTTGTAATCCAATATTGTAATCTATTATTGGACTAATACCTGTGAATATGTTCGCATGATAATAACTTCTACTAGTTTTTATGTGGAAACAGTGAAAGTAGTCATTTATATGCAAAGAAACATAGAATTAAAGTGGAGTTTGGCTGGAACTCCACAGCTGTTTGATCCATATCCAGCTGTAGGGCTCACATATGCCATCCCTGCATCACATGGCAGTGGTGGGAAATAGGCCAGAGAACCAGCGAGGTGCCTCAAGGGCCTGTGGCATTTCAGAGATCTGCAATGAATTGGGTGGTAGTGGGGTCTCTCCTTTATCCGATGATACCTCTACTTGCTCTGCTTTGTACTTCTTTTTGCTTGATCTACTCTTCAATGTTTCAGTTTTTTTATGTTCTGCTATTCCAGTTATGTTCTGTTATTCCAGCTATTTCTGCTGTTCTGTTATTCCAGTTGAGCTTATTCTGTCTTAAAATTTGTCTCTTGGAATAGAGGTTTAATTACTGAACAGATGTGTTGTTTTCATTCTGCCTGTTCTAACTGCCTTTATCTCTGTTCTTCATTTGGAATCTTAGACTTGTAGTTCATTAAGTCCTGTGGAGCTAGAACTCTTTGCTAGTTAAAGACACTAAAAAAATAATACTCTTATCAGATCTTGCTGCAGTTCTGTAAACAAGCTACTTAATCGTGCTTTTATGTTAATGCCAAAGAAACAAATAAAAATTTGTTGTACTGCGATTATAAACAAACGAATACAAAATTACAATCTAAATATTGAGATACTTTTCCTTCCTTTGAGTTTTGTTTTTTTAAATTTTCTTTAATGCTTTATGAAACAAGATTAACTAGAGACTTAAATGAAAATGAGTCAGTTATGGAAGAAAATAAAGTAAAAGAGAAATTGATGTTGCCTGAAATCCTTCATAGTCTGAAGCTAGCGAAGAGGAAGAAGCCAAAATGTAGCTGCAGAGATTGCTTGGATATAAAACCTAGGACGTAACAGTGGGAATGCGTTGAGGTACAAGAGGAATGCAGCTATGTGTAGTGAAATCTGCAAAAGCTGGGAATGTCATGCTCAGTGTTTGAGATCTGCAAGCAATTGGCAGCATTTTTCTTGTAAAAAAACTGCTTTTCCTGAACTTGGGGCCTGATCCAGTCTTTCATTTTTT
>VZTT01063161.1:24578-49276 GCA_013400855.1 Buphagus erythrorhynchus | reverse complement strand
TGATCCAGTCTTTCATTTTTTTTTTTTTTTTTGTGTTCTTGGCTTGTACTCATGTGAACTAGAATGGAATTAGCAAGAGACAGTAAATCTCTGGTTGTATGTAGTCTCTCCTCAGTGGTATAAAGTTGGCTTAATAAATTCCTGCTTCAAATCATTCTTCCCTGCTTGTATAACTTTTCCAGGAAGAGCTGGGTTTTTTTGTAGGACTGAAATGTGAAATGTCTGATCCAATTTTCCAAAAAGCATTACAGAAAACTTCCTATTACTTTTTCTTCCCCAAGGCAGGCTACTACTGGTAAACAGTGTGGCTCCATGAACAGTTATGCTGGAATGACTGAAAGAATGAGCACCCTGCAGCAAGGGCACTCCTTGCCAGAAATGGGTCCATTCAGCTCTCAGGGCAATAGCCTAACGAGGCAGCAGTGTTCATGGACTCTGAATAAAGTGTCATCCATCCTCAGTCTTCTGTTTTTTCAGGTAGCAATAAGGAAGGAAGTGTCCAAAGAAACATGAGCTTTCAAGCAAAAAAAAAAGAAAAGGGCTGTGCTTTAGCAGTGCTCCATGAAAGCAGCTTTTACTGGCAAGTTACATTTGGCTGGCCTGGAAGATTTGACCAGGGTAGATTAGAGGTAGATGATCTAATCGAGCGTGCCATCCAAACTCCCTGCAGGTTAATTGACACATGGCAAGTGCTGTATTTTTTCCTAATCTCATTGCAAGGTTATTAATGAAATAGCTGCACCATTTGCAGGTTTGAGCCAGGAGGTCACGAAAAGAGTTAAGAAGATTCCCTTTGACTTTCAGTTTCTTTCCTTTGTTGTTAGCTTCAAATATATAGACTATTGCCTATACAAGAACAGAAGAAACCTATTTTGGTGTGACAAATATTAGGATTGATAAAATTTGATCTCGAATCTTTATCAATAGACCGTGTTTTACCAGTGATGTAGTTTTTCTTCTTTTTACCGTCAAATTTCCTGCAATTCTTGTGGTTCTTTAAAATCTATGCTTTTTTACAGCTGAAATTTAAGTAAGACTGTGATGGCAATAAATGAGTTAAATGAATGTGTGTCTGCCCCTTCTCCCCAGACTCAGAGTATTTTTGTGTAAAATTTTAAAGAAAAACCTCTTTTATGCACGCAGGGCAACTTTAGAAGAGGTGGAAGGAGATGTGACAGAGCTGGAACTGAAACTTGACAAGGTAAGCTTTTAATTCAACATTTGTTCTTAAAAACATCAAGACGTGTGTTTCAGTTTTGTTTTAAAGTTCACAGCTGGGAAGTGTCAGTGGCTGACCAAGCACCGTGCTCTGCAGAGGGAAGGGATCCAGGTCGAGCTCCCAGCTGGGCCTCGAGGCCAAGCTGGAGCAGAGCAGCAGCGGGCAGCTGAAATTGCTGCAGGGACTCGCTCCTTCCCCGGCTGAGACTTGTGCAATTCCCTCCTGACCTGGCCCCTCTCTGCGCCCCTGTGACTCAGCCCGGGGGGAGCTGCTGCAAACTCCTTCAGCTTTCACAGCAGATAAAAGCCGGGGCTCGGTCACTGCTGCACCGAGAGCCTGTTTGACCACAATGGCATGCTGCTGGATACTCTTTGTTTTAGAGGTTTAAAATCCATGCTGTTTGAGGTTAGTAATCTGAGGTACAGCAGCCAGATGTATATATATATGTGTGTATATATATATATATATATCCTTCACTGTTGTGTGGAGGACTTGACTACTGTAAAATTCATCCTGTGTTTTGTCATGCTTTGTGCATGTATATAAAAAGTTATATGTAGCATCTTTTCAGCTCCTTACTATCTGTTTATTGGTTTCCTCACCTTTGGAAACTTTTGTTATTTCTTTGCTAGTATTTTGAGAGTGGTTTATTTTTGGTTTTCATCTGTATAAAGTCTTCTTTCCTTTGCATTTGTGCTAAATGTTTTAAATTATTTTTATCTGTGTTTTCACATGGCAGGCATATGTCATTTGTTTACCTCCTTAACTGCTTTTTGAATACAGCCATTTTTTCCTGCAGCTGTGAGTTGGCTGCAGAAAGCTGGAGACAAATAAAGATGGTGTCAAGCCTGAAGACTTATTCTTTACTACTTGTAATAACATTTCTAGTTTTAAGTAGTTAATAATCAAACAGTTTGTTCTTGCAAAATAAATCCAAGATCCTTAATTTCGATTTGGTGTGAATCTTGGTGAAACTGGTGGGTATAGCCCACGTTTTTACTGTAGGGGTGTTGAATCTGTTTTGGTAGATCAAACAGTGTAAGTATTTAAAGGATCTGAAAAATCAGTCTTGGAAGTTTGGCTTTTCCACCAGTCTGAAAGGATTGTTTTTGGGGAAAACAATTCTCATATTCCTTAAATGGCATTATTTAGGGCCTTGTAGTACAATACTGAAGTTGAAAGCCAAGCTTCCTGGGTGAGCTGAAGCAACTATGGCCTGAGGGTAATAATTTGGCTAGGCTTGGTTGGTAACTTTTTCTGCTCAGTTGTTCATACTAAACTTGATTTTATTGTCTCACAATTTTGACTTTGGCTACATTGTCTGCAATTTTCTCCTCTCTGGAAGAAAGCAAGCCTGGTTCAGGCTTGTGAACTGTAAGCAAAGGTGAAGGAAAAAGGTTAATGTTGATAGTGATTTTTTTTTTCTGTCCATTGTTCAAGCAACTTGGACATTGATCAGAATGTGGAACATAACACCCAGCTTTCCATTTTTTCTAAGGATCTGAGTCGACATAAAAATTACTGGGTGGCTAAGGCAGGAAGGATGCTTGGATGGTTTCTTTGCCCCAACATAGGATCAAGTACTTCTGTGTTGCTTTTCATTATTTACCATCCTTGAAAAATCTTTCAGAGATGAAGGTTCAATCTTCTGGTTTTATTCTCAGCTTGGCTTGGGGTGAGGGAGCTCAATCATAATGCACCCCTTCTCAAGAGAGCATCTTGAGAAGGGTGATTGCAGTAACCACTCTTACTTACATTAATGGCCCAGTGCATAAATGGTTCAAGAAGCGAGAAAACATCCCTCACAAGATGCTGAGGACCTTCTTATCAGACTGGAATACCATGAGGGCTGAGGTGCTGACTGAAGCAGTGAGTGGTAGGGATGGAAAACTGTCAGAGATTGTTTGTGAGTGAAAACATTGATTTCACCTCCTGAGATGTAACTATGGCTCTTCAGCTGTGCTTTGTGCACAGAGCCTTTTGCTTTCCTGTGCCTGTGTTCTCAGTGTCTCAGGATGAAACAACTGGTGTGGGTTTCTTTTTTGTTTGTTTTGTGGTGTTTTTCTTCAGAAACCACAATAACCTCATCATTTGCTTGCGTTCTAACCAATTATGTTTTAGTTGCTGTACTTTTGGCCCCTGTAAAACTCTCTTGAAATATGTCCAACATCTCAGTTAACAATAAATCAAGTAAAAACTAATTAAAAGAAATATAGAGTGGTAACTTTCCCAACAGTTTATCTGTTGACCTAAAGTAGTATCTTTATAACTGTTATTATAGAGTAGGAAGCTTTTCATGGAATCTGAAGGTGAGAACTTAACTTTTGAAATTTTTATTTCATAGCCTTAACTAAGCTCAGTGTGTTCATGTTTATATGATGGTGTAAAAACCAAATAAAAATAAGCCTTCTGCTTTCTCTCTCCTTTTATACTCATTTTAGCTGGTGAAGCTTTGTATTGCAATGATTGATACTGGGAAAGCGTTTTGCACAGCCAACAAGCAGTTCATGAATGGAATTCGAGACCTTGCACAATATTCCTGTAAAGATACATTGGTTGAGGTGAGTTCTTTGAGATGAAAGTAGAGGGAGAGAAACAAAACTTAAAAAAGGTACATCGTAACAGATGGCAAGACAAGTAGTTGAAGTTTATAGTATTATTTGCCTTTTTACTCCTTTTTCTTTGATATCTCTTTTGGAGTGAAGGTTTTTCCAGCTGTGGTGCCCTGCAGGTGTTTGTGCTGTTTAGGTTCAGCAGTGACAGGGGTCTGCCAAATTTCAGAAGATGTGTTAGATTATTGTGTGCGCTGGGGACTGCAACATGTTAACCAGGGGTTTTTTTTGAGTAAGAGTATTAAACGTTAAAAATATTAATTAGTGTAATATTAAATACTGTAAATTAATGTTTTAGATTATGTGAGCTTTCCGTATCTTTAGTAAATTTGAATTTTTCCTGCTTTCCTTCAGTTTGGTACTTTATATGCAGGTAGGTAGAAGTAACATTTTTGTTGCTTGCGTGTTTAATAGATTTATTTGATATTACAGCCATGTTCTCCTTCTGGCCTAATGGTTTTAGTCTCATAATTGTGCTGCAAGGAAAATGAATTTCTAAGTTTTTACTGAAAAGCTACAAACCTCTGAACTGTTGCTTTTGTGGTGTGTGTTTAGTAGGGCTTAATTTAAACCACTTGTATTTTCTCTTTACAGACCAATTTGACGAAGTTCTCTGACACCTTACAGGAAATGATCAATTATCATAATGTGAGTATTTCTAGGTGCAACATGGCACTGATAGCTCAATTCCAGTTATATTTGATAATAGACTAATGGTAAAGCCTTTCTTGTTGATAGTGTTTGCAAAGTAATGTTTTAAATGGTGCTAAATAACTCTTGTTTTATACTTATAAATATTTCATTAATGTTTTGATTATAAAGTATTTATAAATACCCCCTTTTCTGCAGATTTCCATCTTGGTTCATTTTGTAAGCTTTGGTGCTCTAAGACAGTAAATGCTGAATAGTTTAATCTTTTTGAATCAAACTGATGGCAACAGTTACAGACTATGAGCTTTACTGATCTGAAGTAATGATTGTCCTTTCCATAACTGCTACTTTTACCCCATCCTTTATAATACACAAAATGAGGCACCTCTGATTTGCATATAGTTTTCTTTTTGGAAGGATAATAAATTTAGACAAGTGTGAAGAAAGGAGAAAACGCTAGGATTTAAGACTAATTGTAATTTTTAGCATGTCAGAGTTCATCAGAAACTTCAGTTTCAACTTCTCCCTGGGTTGAAAATTAATTTATTTGTTTCTCTAAAGAGTTTGATCTTCTATTCTGAAAGCCAAAAGGATGTGTTTGTTCTTCTGTTTTCTTCTTTCATTGGCCCAACTGCTCTTCGTTAATTTCCCAGCAAATTGCTGGAAACACACTGAAGTGTTTCCAAAGAGCTGAAAATATGCAGGACACTTAAAATGTGGGTTTTTCATACCACTGGGAGTTCTAAAATTGACAAGATAGAGAGAATGCAATGGAAGTTTGTTAGCTTTAACTTAGCTTTCTAAAAGTGTCTGATTAGGCTTTTTTTTTTAATGCATGCTTTTAGAATGGAAGAGGAGCAAAGCAGGTTAATAGCGTTGTGTTTGATTTTCTTTGCATTATATAAAGTGTACATATCTGCACCTAATCTAATGAAAACTGTAAAGAAGGGAATAAGTGAACAGTGATTCTTGGGTTGTAGAGAGAAAGGAGTGCAAAGGTTCAAAGCAGCAGTACTGGAGCAGGCGTTACTTTCATGTCAACGATTTCTGCAGATTAGATGGAGCAGATGAACCCAGGCTGTCCCTCTTCATCACACATCTTGATGCTGCTGGTTACCCTCTTAACCATGTCTTTTATCTATGGTTTGCTCTTTTGGACACCTCTGATAGGCCCTGTATTATTGCTGCTGTTATTCTATATGATCATTGCTTGCACTGCTTTGGTAAAATTTGACATAGCACAACTCTCCCTCTTGGGCAATTTGAAGGCAGAAAGCAAAGAACAAATCATATTAAAGATTATTCCTTTTCAATTCTAAGTAGGACCAATCTGAGTTCTGTCCTGCTTTTTTTTTTCCTCCTCCATGCCCTTGCTGTGCTCAGGCATAGTGAGAACAAAGTGGCTTTTACCAAAGGCACAAACATCAGGAGTGAGGCACAATTGCTTTGCCAGTCGTGCTGTGGTCCTGCACTGCTTTTTGTGAATCTGCTTAGTTCAACAGGGCTTTCTGGCTCAGAGTGACAGGTCTGTTGCTGAGCGAGGTGACATAGCCATCTGGAGGGAGAAGCTAGAAGGAGGAAAGAAAGGATGGAAGGGTAGGAGATGCTCCCACTGAGTTCTGGATGACTGTCAGTTTTTCATGTGAGGCTTTGCTACAAATAAGGCCAGGGACCAGACTAATGCAGCACCTTCACTGATTCAGCAGTGGGGGAGTAGCTGTGGCAGCTTATGGCAAATAGCAACTTTCTTAGACTTGAAGTAAATGAAAGGTAGTATGTGACAAGGCTGTAAATCTAATCAGATTGTCATCTAGGCACTTCTTTCTGTTCTTTTAGGGGAAATGATGTCTATGTATTTTTCTGCCCAGCACATTTTTTCTCTTTATTACTATAAGCAGAATGCAAGGCTCATATTTCTGAGAGTCCTCTAATCATTTGAGTTCCCATCTGGTTTTATCTTTTGGTATTGATCTTGGTTGGTGCACTCCCCAGGCACTGGCAAGCTTAAATGTCAGCGGTGGGAGTAGTCTCAGTGTGACTTCCAGTTCGTCAAGAAGTTCTTTATTCTAGTTGTCTGCTTTTCTGTTTTCCCAAAGTGGGAATACAAACAGGTTCTTCCATGTGTTGCTGGTAGATACAATTCTGGTTGGAAGGTGCCTCAGGAAGTGTGGGTGGTTTGACTGCCTGCCTCGGATATGAGGCTGGAGCAGGTTGCTTTGGTCTTGAAAACCTCCAAGCAAGGTACAGTACCACTGCTAATGAGTGGCTTAAACTCAGTCATGTTTCCCTTCAGTGTTTCTGAAAAGAGTGATGAGCTGGTGAAGGTTTTGCTGTCAGTACTTGACATTACATAGCTTCTCATTTCCAAATCTTAATAAAGAATCTAAGACTGAGAACATTTAAAGAAAACATTTTTTCATCCTGAACTTTGAAGTTTTGACTTGCTTTTTCAGGAAAATTATTTAATATTTCAAGATCTTTACCTTTTATGAGAGATTCTGTTCAACTGGGCCAATTTTATTTTTGTGATGCTGCCTTGTGTGTTTCTGTTATGCAGAACAGGAGGTGTAGAGGAGTTGGAAATTGAGGCAGCATATATTGTCTGCACAATAAGAAGTGACAAAAGGATTTGTCTGGTAGCAACTGACCTGTTCCACTCCATCCTAAAACTCAGAGGGCAGATGTGAAGCTGAAGGAATGTGTGTTTTCGTTTTCCAGTTAGAAATTTTTGGGTCATCGGAGAACATATGCATTATCTCACATCCAAGTGTGCTTTGGCCTTAGAAAATTAACAAACATCTTACTCTTGACAATTTGAATGAGTTGATTGTATTTTGTGCCCACCAGCCCCCCTAGCCTCCCCAAATCATAAGAAATTTTGGAAGCATTGCTTAGATCACTTATTCTTAAAAAGAATCAGCCATTCCTTTTAGTAGTCCAACAGCGGGTGTTTATTTACAAACGTATTATGTAAAGGAGATGGTACTAAATACTCATGTATGTTGCATTTTCAGCATTAATTTCAACCGAATTGGGGTTTTCCCCAGAAGTTAAGAGTGTGTTCTTTCTATGGTTTCATTTGTCTTTTAATTGTTGATAAATTGTGAAAGTCTAAGAACCAAAAAGATTGTTCCTTAACATTCAAAGTTGTTTCTTCAGGAATATAACTGTACATTTAATATAAATAAACTTATTCTATGAAACTTCTTCTATGAAATGTCTCATATTGTCATGATGAGAGAATAAGATGCCAGGAGCTCTTATCTCTCCTTATAACCACAATCTTTAAGAAAAGAACAGCAAAAGATGTTTGGTTTGTGTTATTTTCTTCCTTATCTTTTATTTATTTCAAAACTACCATGAAGGGATTTATATTTTGACATTAGAGACACAGTGGTTTAATAATAATTATCATCAAATTCTGTGTAGTTGCCATTTGTATTTCTGAAATCAGAAGGTATGAGTACCTCTAAGTTACTGACCTACATAATAATGCTTTCTTTCAGATTCTGTTTGACCAAATCCAAAGATCAATTAAAACACAGCTTCAGACTTTTGTTAAAGAGTAAGTTAATTTGCACTTGTAATGGGAAAATTTTATATAAAATGGAATTTTAAAAATCTGATTTGAGTGGGTAAGTGAAATATCTTTCCTATAAATAGCCACCCATAAATTGAGAAGTGTGTATTAAGGCTTTGTAAAAAGTCACCCCAAATCACTGAGGCTTTACATCCAGCTGCAGAAATGTTGCAATAGGATCAATTGCTGATTTAATTACATATTGTAATTATCTAAGCCTGGGGGACGAAGCTTTTCCCCAGTAGGCATTAGATGTGTTCAGTTACATTTCAATTTTGTCCTTTCCTTGGAAAAGAAAGATAGGAAGCTTCTGTTGTAATTTGTGGATTTCCCTTTCATCCAAGCATGTATTGAAGAACATAAAATTTGAAGAAGACACTAGCTATAGCAGTCACAAGCTTGGTCTGTCTGGTGTAGCTTTAAACTCTTTTTCATGCTTTGGAATTAATTTGTTATCCATATTTCTTTTTTTCCACAGAGATATTAGGAAATTTAAAGATGCAAAGAAGCAGTTTGAAAAAGTGAGTGAAGAAAAGGAGAATGCTCTGGTGAAAAATGCCCAAGTTCAAAGAAATAAGCAACACGAGGTAGAGGAAGCAACCAATATTTTGACTGCAACACGGAAGTGTTTTCGACACATAGCTCTGGATTATGTTCTTCAGGTAAGGACAGCAATAAAAGTTACTTTTCAGAACCATTTGTTACATATGGTTACATGTCCCTTACAATGTTAGAAGTTCTTTTTGTAGGCTTCTTGGAAGCTGTGCAGATTCAGGGGGAAAAGGAAGAACTTTTTCTGCAAGTAATTTCTTTTTTAATAAAATCTAAGGAAAATTAATTGATGCATTCTTACTGCTTTAATGCTCTGGTACTCAGTGCCCTTGCTGCAATGACACAGTTTAATTTTCAAGTTGAACATTAAGTTTTAAAAAAAACCCAGTATTTGCTTGATACTTAACCTAAATGTTTCATGAGTTAGATATGCTGCAGTATCTTATATATTTAAAGTAAAAACTGTAATCTAGCCTAGGAAATACAAATTACTTGAATCTGATACAGGATGTTGGATACTTCTGCAATTTTAATTGTATGCTTTGGGTTGTATTCAAACACTGTATTGTATTTTGGGTTGTCTAGATGCCTCAGAGTTTGGCATTGTGCTATAAGGGGAGTCAAGAACTTAGTTATCCTTTACCTTTTTAGTGAATATCTCCCATAGGGTGTTGAGAGGTGTTCTTTGTCATGCTGCTTTGTATCCTGTAATACAGTAATACATTTTCTTTTGATACTTAAAATCCATCTGCTTCTTACTTACCCACAACTACAGCAAAACAGGATTATTGCAATTCAGATGGTGTGAGAGGCTGGGGGCTCCAAATGGGTTTGAGCTTCTCCTGTGATCAAACACAGAACAGCTCTTTACGATGAAGCTGGTTTAATATTGGACATTATCATCTTGATTTGTAACAGTCCAGTCAGTTATTTAAAGCTTAATTATCTTGTCTATAAATTGCATTATGAGTTGTAAAATGAAGAGGAGCCTATCAGCCTGGGTATGTTCACAGACATGGTGGTCAATGGTTGACTCTGAACTCCTGCTTTTTAAACACTGAGGTAATTTTAGTGTTTAAAAAGTCATGTGAATTATGCCCCACAGGATAATTTATACTAGCACTAAATGGTGGGGGAAGCTGGAAGTCACTACTGCAGTAGGCCAGTTCCTTGTGTGCATCCAACTGCAGGTTGTTTGCCTCCTGGAATTTGTATGTTCAAAGTATGAGCAGTTCCTGGGATAAAGGTGCATTTAGAGTAACTGGGAACAGCTTCAGCCTCTCTCAACATGGACAAAAATCAATTCAGCTTTAGGAATTCCTTTTACTTGCGTGATTCTTCTGGGAAAATGGCTGCACAACTATGGTGTCCTTGTAGCTAGATCGGCTTTAAACTGTAATTCAAAACCTCTGCTTTCCTTTTATTTTTCTTTGCCTCACAGGCTGAGGGTTTATTCTATACAAACAAATCTTAATTATTTTTGCTGCAGAAAGTTTTCCAAAATAATGACCACTTAAGTATAGAAGTAGAATCTGGTTTTGATTATAGCTTCAGCAAGTTTATTTATTTTGCTGAAATTCTGAACTGACATAGGGGTGTTAAATTACAAAATCATGCCTGTTTCTGCTATGTGGGTCTTTTAAAGTCAAATCCATAGTTCAGGATGGCAACTTTTAAAGATTAGGGAACAAAGAAGATAGGGGAACTAGGTGAATGTGAAAAATCAATTGTTTTTTCTATATAATGTGAAATTCCTCAAATTCTAGGGCAACACCATTAACCAGTGACTTCAGCTATCTTAAAAGCATAGGTATACACAGAAAGTTCCTTATTGAAACTGTTATGTTCTTGCTTGCCTGGGACTTTTGGGATACTTAAATCCTGTGAGTTAGACAAAAAGTAACCCTGCCCCCATCCTTGCTCTGCCCTGGCAGCGGTGCTGAGTGCAACTTCTACGAGGAGTTGGTGGGCTGGCTTAGCTCACACTGCTTGAAACATCTTGAATTCAGTCTCTTGAAAATAAGAACCAATTTTCCTTGCTTGAAAGTGCATTACATTGCTTCTAGCTAGCACATGCTATCTTGTATTTTCCCTACTGATATAAGAAAATTGTGACTATCATTGTGAAGCTCAGCTCAAGCTTTGCAAGTGTTCTGTGATCACATCACTTTGATATCATGACAGAACTAGAGTGCATCTTCTTTTAAAAGTACTTTGGGAAGTCTAATATTGAGCTGTCATCTTCCAATTTTTTAAGCTTGGATGTGATTATTTGGGGGAAAATTGCAAATGAAGTGAGAAGTTTAAAATAAAATAAATTTCTTGTTTATTCTTTTTTCCTAGATCAATGTTCTTCAATCTAAAAGGAGAGCAGAAATCTTAAAATCGGTAAGATATACTTTATCCTCCATATATCAAATATTTCAATCCATCTGAAATTAAAAATATGACCACAAAACAGTATGTTAAAATTGTGTGTCTTTTATTGATCAGAATGTTATCAGTACTTTTGGCAGTTTGGTGATTGTTAGTTTGGCCTTTACTGTAGCTGGGCATACATGTTTAACTGTTTTTGATAACCCTTCTGGTTCAGATTTGAACACTTACAGGTTTTCACTACTCTTGATCCTTTGGTATGTGTTCCACAGTTAAAAATCAAACTTTGTTTGCCAAGAATTCTATTTAGGTCTAGTTTATTACTTTGTAAACAGTAAGTGCTACTTATAATAATTCTAACATGAATTCTGCTCTTTCTAAGAATAGCGCAAATTTTAATATGAATAGTATGGTATCTGCTAAATTAATATAAAGCTATGCCTGCATGCCAGTTTTCTCCACATTGTATTCCCTTTTCTGCTTCACATTATCACTGTTAAATGTTGATTGAGGTCGAGTGACAAATTAAACAGTGCCGTTCTTTCAAATATCTGAAGTTGTTCTCCCATGATTTTCTTAATTCCTTAAAAAGCAGAAACTTTACTTGGGTTTGTTTGTAACTGTCTCCCGTTCTGCTTTGCACCTTCCCAACTTGTTTCCTATTTTAAGGAAAATAGGAAGGCCCAGCAGTCTTCTCAGCTATGTTCATAAAGGTTATGGGTTTGGATCACTAGTAAAATATTCTATAGCCCCTCTCTACCTTACACGTTGCAGTTAAACAGGAGATAACAAAAATTTCAGGTGACATGAATTAGAAGTAGTTTTCTGCCATTAAGTAGTTTTCTTTTGTTTTTCTCATGGGGTTAATGCTATCAACTGATTTCTGAGATTTTTGGCTTGGCTCTTTCCTTCCTTTACTTGGCATGTTTATTTTACAACATTGGAAGCTCTATGAGGTATTGATGTAAAACTATCAGGACATGTGAGCAGACATTAAACCTGAAATGGTAGATTATGTGAAGTAAGTGACATATTTATGTGATACAATTTGTAAGGAAATAAATATTTACTTTGTTCTTTCTAGATGTTATCGTTTATGTATGCACATCTGGCTTTTTTCCACCAAGGCTATGATCTGTTTAGTGAACTTGAGCCCTACATGAAAGAACTTGGTGCACAGGTAACAAATTATTTTAAAAATGTATAACTGGATGCTAAAATGGAGGAAATCTTGATATATGCCTACATGTCAGGTACTTCATGGATTTATTCAACAAAAAGGGAACCGTAGTATGATAAAGGCAAAACACAAAAAATATACTGTAATGAAAGGAATGAAAATAGTTAGAAACTGAAAGTTGTTTACTAAAGTTAATACTACCTTTAGGATTTACATACTTTAGCATAGCCATGTACTGCTCTGTGAGGTACATTGTGATATTCAGGATACTGGATTATTTGGATTTCAAAATTTTTGTATATGACCTATGTTTATAAATATATTGTCCAATAATGAAATGTAGATTAGGCTGGTTTTCCTTCTACTCATATACTTTATTTACTGTATAAATTATGCAGTCTGCATAATTAAATTTTGATGTGTGCAAATATAACTTTGATGTTAGCAACTTAGACCATAAAATGGAAGTATGATTTTAATAAGTAGCACCAAATTTAGTTTATGCATGGAATCCTCTTGCCCAGTTTTGTTGTTTAGGAAGAGACCATTGACACTTTTGGGTTTTCAGTGAGGGACTCATGAAAAGCTTAGATGGACCATTGCCAACAGGTGGATACAGGAAACATTGGAAATAGTTATGCAAATAGATTGGAACATACAGTATTCAAATAAAGATCTGCCTGTGGTGCAGGAAGAAGACCCAGCAATGTCTTGACTTGTTTTTCAGTGCAAGTTATATGAGCACTTTCCATTTGCCTCTATCTGAGGACTTCCAACGTGCTCTGATACAAACCCCTCTATCACTTTTTCCCAAACAGGTCCACAAAGCAGCCAACCAAATTTTTAAGTGTCTGTCCAGGTAAAAAAGCAAATAAATGACAGCAAACTTTTACATTCATCTTGAGTAGATGTGTCATTGAATGTCTAAGAGATTAAATTGTTCTGGGCTGTGCAGTGGAGCAGATTGGGAGCTGTAGAAAATAACTCCAACAACCCAATGGCTGAGTAGTTATTTTTCTGCTAGCCTAGGCCCCAGTTGGGTTACTGGGTCTTAATTACATGTAGAAACATGTCAGGTCTTGGTGTAATAGGGACACTTGAACAGTTCAGGGGGGTGTTATTCTTCCATAGTTGTGCCCGTTATTCCTCAACAGCCTTCCAGTGTGGGTTCTAAGTGTTGAACTGTAGTGTCTGGTTGTATAACATGTGTGTCCTGTACTTGTGTGGAAGAGGGGATAGGGAAAGGAGACACCAACTTTGGAGTTGATTGTGGGTTATGCTATCAGCCAGGCTTCAATGCTTCCATTTCATTGACGTGATTCGAGCAAGAAAACACAAGGTTATTTTTGAATGTCTGGTCATGCTTTTGCTTGATCTGGTAAGGAGCACTGTGTAGCATTCATTTTGGTGCTGGTATCATAGCAACTGAAGGAGTTAAATTTAGAAAATCCATAACTAAGAATGTTTTAAATATATTGCAGTTGGAGCAAGGATAGACTGAAGATCCTAAAGTTGTACAAGTTGAGGAATTGTTCTTACGTAGCATTTAAGTAATAGTTATTTTTCATGACAGAAGCAGTTTTGTAAATAACTGTTGAAAGTTTTATCAGTTGATGGCTTTGCAGCTTGTACTGGTTGAAGCTTCTGTCTTTAACAAAGTGTATTGTGACATAACGGGGATTTGCTGGATTTTTGTGAAAATGCTGTTAGATTCCTTCTGTTGGTGAGTGAGTTTTCAGTCCTAGGTGAATTTTGTGTGTGTGATCTTAATTACAAGGGTTAAGAGCATCTGAAGTAATAGAATTGATCTTAAATAGTATAGTTATAATTTTGAATTATTTTGTCTGTATTTTCAAAATAACTGTTTTACTGTGATGGAATAGGATTAAGCAATTTTTCTTTCTGGATACTTCAGGTCAGGGTAGGATCCCTTGGGAATCAGTTCATTGTATAGGAATCTTTAATGCTGTGCAAGCATAATATGAGCTTTTGCATGGAATCTATGGTTTTTGGTTCTTTTCCTGTGAAATGTTGTATTAACTTAAAAAGAAAACATTTGAATTTTCATTGAGATGACTATTCAAAAAGCCAAATATTTTAGTCTGACTTAATTCTCCTCAGAGTGCCAATTAGAGCATTATGTTTATAAAAATACATTTACCAGTAAATGCAGTAGTTTGAAAACCCTAATTTTCTGAAAATTGCCCAGTGATGCCATAATGACTGGGATTTTGATAGTTTAGTTTTCATTTGCTACAGCTTTTGATAGTTGTTGTATGCTGTTGGTCTCTTTTAAGACAATTGATGTGCTGCTCCCCTGAGGGAAAATGAAGGAACTCTGGTTTGAGCTTGCAAGCAGGAATGGTGCAATGCTGTCTTCATAGTAAAAAAAGTAATGGATGGAATGAACTGCTGTTAAGAATTTTGTTTTGGCTGTGGTAAATGTGCCCTCCAATGCTTGCATTCAAGAAAAATTAGAGATAATTGCCCTACCCTGAGTGACTGCCTTCTGTTTCATCTAATGGGGTAGAAGGAAGAATTTTTTGGGGGCCATGTGCAGATTCCTGAATCTGAAGTTTTAGCAAGAAACTTGATACCTATAAAATTTTGAACATTATTTGACCCAGTTCTCATCTTTATCACGAAAGAAATGATTGCCCAAGGGTTCTTGATGCAAAACAATCTTTGAGCCCAGTCTCTGTTCTAGAGAATCTGATTGTCTAATTTTTAATTCCTATAGCTACTTAGATGTGGTATCTGGACAATTCAGCCTTCAATGTGTTCTTGTTCATAAATACCTGTGAAAGTGTACAAGTGCTCCTCTGGCCTTTTGAGCCAGAGGAGAAGACAGAGAGAGAAGAGTTTAAAAAACTAACAGACTATGGAATTGGATCCAGATGTTTCAGCTTTCTGATGTCTCCATAATTGTTGGAGACTGTCTAGCACAAGGATGCAAGGACCTGTTATTGTCCCTTTTTTCTCATTTATATCATGTCAAGCAGGGCAAGTAAAAGACTGGGGAAATGGCCAGGGTTGGCAGGGCCTGTCGCTTGTGGTTCTGAGAGCGAGTGGAGGGGATCCTCTTAGTGTGTGGATCAGAGGATGTGTTAGTCATCTGTGCCCTGTGCCAAGTGAGTGCCCAGCTGGGAGCTGGTGCTGCTGCATGCAGCTCCTGCTGTTGTGGCTGTGGGCCTGGAGCAGAGCCAGGCCTGTCCCACAGATGGGAGCTGTGGGCTGAGCCCTGTGCCCAGCACTGTTGGCAGCCGGGGCTGGGGTAATGGCAGCCTTGTGTTAGGGGCTGTGCAAACGAGGGGTTCATCGGGCATGGAACCACCAAACCAACTGCTCTGTCAGGCAACATCTGCTTCTCTACTGCAGTTCTTGCTTAAACATAGAGGCCTGTATAAAACAAACAAACAACCAAACCAGAAGAATCAAAACTATAAAACAAAAACAACCAAAACAAGCAGCCAACCACAGAAGAAAACCCCAATAAAACTTTATCTTACAGGGTATCTTAAATTTCCTCCTTTTTTTTAATTTTTGTGATTGTAAAAGGAACTTTTTTGAGTAGTGTCTTTTTTATTATAACAGACTTTGTAAGGATACTGCCTTAGATATTCTGTGACAATCTCTGTTATTTTCAAAACCATATTTTTATTTCCAAAATTAGTTTGTCTCTACCTAAGATTTCAAGCAATCTTGTTTGAGTACAGCTGGTCAGCTGATCAAAACTATTGACACAAAATCCTGGTTGAGACAGTTCTCCCACTTTGTGGAGAGAAAAATCCATAGCATTTGCTCCTTCTAGTTTTTGCTGCTCCTGCCAGTGCTGCTGCATAGGCCAGCAAGAGCAGCTAAAGCATGAGTCATCCTCTTGGGAGACTGAGCACCAATGCGGTACAGAGTCGCATATGCTTGGCACCATGCTGCTCTTTGAAACAGTTCTTCTAATGCTTACGAGAAATAGACACCTTTGTAGAGGTTAATTCAGGGTGGCAGAGCAGTGCTTTAAACGAGGCTTCAGTGGTTATTCAAGGTAAACAATTTGTGACAAAGAAATAATTATACTGTGCAAATAAAATAAAAGTCTTGTAATGTCTAGACATAATGTGTTCTCTTTTTTTTTTTGTCAGCATTGTGAAATCGACTGAGCCAAATTTCTTACGATAATTTGAAGGTCCAATTTTCTGTTTCTCTTTACAGCTGGATCAGTTGGCTGTAGATGCTGCGAAGGAGAAGAGAGATATGGAGCAAAAGCACTCCACTATTCAACAAAAGGTACTTGATAGAATTGTAAAAGGCAGGCTGCACACACTTTTTATTTTATCTGTAGCATCTCTCCCCAGCATCTCTGCATCAGATCTACAAGGGATGGTATTTTTAGTGGAGAGACAGAATGATACATCATTAAGTGTAGGGTTGGATTGCAGATATTAATTTTGTGTTACTGAACAAACTATTATGCTTAGTTTTTACTGAAATATAAATAGAACAGTAGAATTTATTTGAATGCTGGGATTCTAGCATTTCAGTAGAACTCCTTATTCCTATTACCTCTTGAATTGAATAAGTTGTACAGGTTTCTATGTTTCCATGCTGTGTTTGTAGAAGAGGTGTATGTGCTGCACAGCCCTACAGCCATAGGTTTCACTTTGGACTGTGCCAAATCAAAGTGCAGCACTTGGATCTTGTGTGGCAGCTGCTGTTGCATATGGAAAGCAAAAGTAAACTTTTGTAAATAGTGTCTAATATGCTGGTACAACTGTGCGCAGACACGAAATTCAAAACATTTAATTGGTGTTTTGGGGAAGATTTGTGCAATAGTTCTTTTTACTTCTTGAGAGAAATTTAGGTAATTAATGTTGAGGGAATGACTTCTGTTGTTTGGATGTTTCAGAAGCTCTAGATAAGTATTGGTTTTGCAGGTATAATGCTAGAAGTTAAAAATGTTTACTCTGAACTCTCTGGTAGAGAGCTAATACTACAGGCACTTTTGAAATGGATTAGATACCATTTTAAAGGTAATGCTACACTTCTTACTCTCATTCTAATACATTCTGTATCTGTTCAGGTGGCATAAATTAAAAAAAATTGCACCCAATATAAATTAAATCTGATAACTAAATAAATTCAGGAATGAAAACATGCTGAGATTATAAATTGGGTAGCCTTAGTAGGAGCAAATATTAATGCTAATGGGACAAGAGAATATTTTTGGTTGCTGAAAACATTTTTATTGGTGCATCCTGTCATCCCTTTAGGAGTTGGTGGGAAGCATTAGGATTGCTGTAAAATTGAGCAGATGTTATGATGAGGGCAGAGCTGACATGCTGTGCTTGGAGTCAGGAGATAACTACAGGCAAGGAAGGGGAAGAAAGGGGGGAAATGGGAAAGATGGAACTTGAGAATTAATGTTGAAGGTCGAATTTAAAGTTTTTTGGGCTTAAAGGCTCAGTTTCAGGAATGGACAGTAGTTGAGAGGTTCTCTGTTAAGAGAACAGTGGTGCTTGGTGAAGGATTTAAGTTTTGAGCAATTATCTTCTAATTGGCTGTAGAAATAATAACTAGTTACCATGAATTATGATTGCTGCTGTTGCCAGTGGTGTTTACAGTCTTCGTTTTTTCTTCAAATGCTGCTTAAGGCTGCTTTACAGGTAAACTACTTCTACTAGTTTCATTTATTACAGAAACTTTTAAGCTTCATGAAACTTGATAAGCCATATCTGTGTGTAATATAAATGTTCTTGATTTCTAGTAGGAGTGACAAGCACAATGATGTTACTTTTATTGTTGCTTACTTTTTAATTGAAATTTAATGCTGTCCCTAAAATATAATCACGACAGTCAGAATGTACTGTTTGTTGTCCTCCTAAGTTCTGTGTTTTGAGTTGTAAATGTTGTCTCCTGTTCCTTATCAGTGAAGTCACTGTTGCATTTTTGTGCTAATAATGCCTAGACTGTGCTTTATTGGAGATCCCTCTTATAGCTTGTTCAATCATTTTCTTAGTTTCTTATTCAAATCACGTTGTCTGTTTTTGTCTCCTCCTACTTGCTTTTCCCAACCTTCACACCAAGTTAGCTTCCAGCTCATCAGGATTTCAGAACTGCCTTAGACTTTGGATCTTGTTCTGTTTATCATTACTTGTCATCTGGTCACCCTGTCCTGGATGACAGCTTTATTCCCCATTCTCTTCTCATGTCTTGTCATGTTGCTTTCCATTTTGTTTCCAAATTCCAAATCTTCCAATGCCAAATCCTTCCATGTTTTATAACAACTGAAATTTCTGAAGCTTATTGTGTTGAATATTCCTTGAGGTATATATGCATTTAATATACTGTAGTTCTAATCTAATGCTTCAGAATGATGCCTTTCCTTCATTGTGTGGATAAAGAACAGTTCCTTTTCTGAAATGTATAGGTAAGTGCATACGTGCACACACCTACCCACCCACTACCTGTGTTTGCATATATGTGCATATGCATGCAGAATAATTGCACTAATTAAATAACCATCTCACTTTTCTGTATAATCATTGTCCTACTTAATTAGGCTGTTGATGGAGAGGCTATTAAAAGTGTCATGGAAGGGCTTGGTCACCAATACAGTGTGATTTTTTTTTTTTTTTTCAGTAGAGCTGATAATCTGATTAACTTTTTCCAATTGCTTATAAATTTTGTAGTATATTTACTCAGCAAATGTGCAGGAAACATTTTTTTAATTTTTTTTTTCAGTGTAAGAAATTATTTTTTCTGTATTAAACTGGAGCAACACATGCGATGAATTAATCTTGAAATTTCATGATCATTTTGGGAAATTTTTGCAATATATTTTTATAAGGAAAGATTTATATGAAAGAGTGGTGTCGCAGTGTCAATACATTAGACATGACTTGTTTTCTGAGCAGTTTGCAGCCCATTGCTGTAGCAACACGTTTAATTAAGAAATCTTTTAAACATCAGTTGCACCTGTAAACAGCTTAATGGCTTTTTGGTATTGTGTTAGATATTTTGTTCTAAAATGAGGGAGATGATACAGGAAAAGTATTTGCATTGAACTTCAAATAGATTTCGTTGTATTCAAATCTCTTTTTCATTAAAGTAAAAATCTGCTTCCGAAGAACTGCTCAGGAAACAGCTGGAGTGAGACTGATTCGAAAATTTTTAACATCTTGAGTAAACAAGGTAATAGGAAACCAGATGCTACCACAATCACAAAGCAGGCATAAACCAGAGCTGCTGTTGAGAAGTTGTGCAGACTAATTCTTGTCTCCAAAACCAAAGATGTGCTTGTATTTCAAGTGACTGGTTTGTTCAATGACACTCTTGCATTCTCTGACTCTGTTTTGGACTGAAACCTTGTTACTTGTGGTGTCTTGCTGTTTTAAACCCTTCCTCGAGGGACTTTTCAGCTTAAGCATGACAAACATCTCTTGCCAATTGAAAGGGAATGAAAGCAACTTTCTAAATGGGGGGTTTGCCCAATTAGTGTCTCCTGTTTAGTATATGCTGGCCTAATTTTTCAGGTTAGTGTTTTCTTTAGGACTTATGCTCTCCCATTTACTGCCTTTTTAAAAAACTTTTAAAATGCTGCTTCTAAAAGTAGAATATCTTTTGGGTTACACACTCAATGTTAAAATACAATTCCTAAGATTTACTGGTAAAATGGTTTGAATAGCTTTCATGGCCTGATAGCAATTTTGAAAGTAAATTGAAAGGTCTGCTACTGAAAAGTATGGGGGATTTTGTTTTGGGAACAGGAAAATCATACACAGAGAAACAGAAAACGTGCTCTGAAATAAATCAAGTATGTGTGATGAATTGATACGTTCATACGAAAATGCATTCACTGAAACACTGTCAAGAATATTAAGTGTTCTATGCCACACCAGATTAGTATTATTTCTGGAGATGAAAGTTGTTTTTCCATTGCCAGCTGGTTTGCTGGCACACCCCATGGACATTTAAAGAAAAAGGGGAAAAAAAGGCATGAAAGCGTGCTTCACTTATATAACCCACTTCTACATGTTTCCCTTCCAGTAGCAGCCAACCGTGAAAAATCAGTGTCAGAATAGAAGCCATAGATGTTTATTCTTTTAAAACTGAATGAAATGTGTGATGCAGCATGTCAGTAAAAATTACTTAATACTGGCTAAATTTTCTTAGTTCTGGTTATGTGAAATCTACTTTGGTCCTGACACCTAATCAGTTTAATTATGTTTAAAATGAAGTCTTTATCAGTTGTGTGCCTGCTGGCAGAATACACAATTCTGAATCACATACAAGTGACTGAGTTTATTAACATGTGATTCTCTTATGCAGGACACTGGAAAGAGATGGGTGGATTTTTCTCCACCTCAGATTATTTCTCATGATTCACTAAACTTTTCCATGCAACAAGATAAAAATAAACTATAATGTGACTGCTTTGCTCTTATTTTTTAAATTATAGAATAGCAGAGACTAAGATCAGAGCACAGAAAATTTAGTTTCTTTTTCTACTTTTATCTATGGAATTGAAATGGAGCATATTCTTTTTTCTGATTGTTTGTTCATGTTTTTCCTGACCACAACTTTATCAATGAAGTTTTATGGATAAAACACATGGAAGCCTTACTCGCTTCCCCCTCCAGCTGGTAGTCTGCCATGTACAGTTAAGGAGATATTTGGCATTTGTCTCTATACTCTGGTGTCTTTTTATCTGGTGTCTCTGTAAAAGTAGAATTCAATCAGGGAAGTAATTAAAAATGACACTAAATTCATTTAATGAGAAGGCTCAGTATTTTAGATAATTCTGACTGAGAGTGTGGCATGATAAATGATCCAAAGGTTTCCTGTCATGCTTGTATACACCTTCAAAGCATAGATCTGCATTCATTGGAAAAGACAGCTGCATTTTTTGCAGCAGTTCTCCAAACCCAGAGGAAAATGTGATTACATAGTAGTTTGGACAGAAAAGACTGAGGAAATCTATGTTGTCTTTAACTAGACAAGGAGTTTTAGGCATCACTGAGGCAGGAAGATGCAAATCTTCAGCAGGTTTCATTATGTTTGGGAGCTGGTAAGTTAGAGTAATTTATCATTTTTTGGGGAATGTAGGGAATGTGACATCAGTGTGTCTAAGTTCATGCATAGTGGTTTTCTTTTTATTTTGAGAGCTTACATGAAGCCTTTTATGTTCAGCATGTTCTGATCTAGAAAACAGGCAGAAAATCAAAGTTATTAAATGCTGAATAATAAATACAAAAATTTGATTTTCTTTTGGTGAAGCTTTCATTTGTAACTAGTATGTTTATTCAGATCAGTGTATGGTAGTAATATAATAGTTCTATTTTCTTTCAGATCTCTTGCATTGATCATCTGTCAGTTCAATAATAAAAATCTGGATTTAACATTTCAACATTAGTTAATCTATCCAGATTAGTAATTGCTGAAAACAGGGAGCAGTTTTAAGGAATTTGTGCTGTTTTGAGTGGGGAGCTTAAAGGGCCCATTTTAATATTTGTAACCATTTCACTATCATGTGTAATTAACCTTGAATTGGACCAAACCATCTGCATGTATAAGAGTAAACATCATGTGTAGCACGAAAGTTGTATGCATCCTGGGCTATTATCTGGGGCTAATGACCACGTTGGTATTGAAGCTACTTTTTTTTTTAATATATTTTTTGCCTCTTTTCCTTTATGTATAGACAAATTCCTAAGGAGCAGGGTACAAAACAGAGACTTTGAATATACTTTTCACACAAAGCTAATGTTTGCAATTTACAAAAAGTAACTACTGAAGGTTCAGGAAAATAATATTACAAAATGTTCTGTCTTTTCAGTATTTAACTTGTTTGGTTTCTTTCTTCTGAAATTTAATTTTCAGTAATGCATCTTTTATACCCTTGTTAAGGGGAAGAAGCCATATGTTGCTAGTCTTACTTTAAGAATATATTTTAATAACAGTGAAATGAAATTACAGCATGTATATTATTTTCATCTCTGGACAAGGTTGTGATAAATGATGTCATTCCATGTGTGCTTTTTCATGCACCCCTAGTAGATGTTGGCCTCCCACTCACTGAATATGTGAACTCTGCCTCCCTGGGAAGAGCCCGTGCTGTTCTCAATGGGGTGTGAAAGCAAATGATCACCACTAATGTACTATTACTTACTAAATGTATTATTACTTTGCTAAACGTGTGAAGCACTCAGACTTTCTAAAGCTCAGAAAGCTGCTATTAATTGTTATTAGCTGGTTTTAGTTGTTATTAGGTTGATGGAAATGCATATTCCCTTGTCCTACTTGTAATTTTGTAATCTTATCCAAGATCATAAATAAAAAATTACTGCTAAGGTCTTGTCATCAGTGCCAGCACCATGATTGCTTTACTCTAGAGTTAACTGATAGCATCATCTTTATTTGATTACTTGTCTTCTAAGTTCCTATGCAGCTCAGCTGTCAACATGACAGAGCTGAAGAAAATACTAAAGCACAACTGGCTTCATACAGGTGTCTGCAACAGGCTGCAACTGTTTTTCAGTTTTGACTCCTAACTTTCATGGCTTCTTTTCCTCTACTTTTCTGTCCCCTTTCTTGGGATTATATGAGAGACCATTTGAGCAGACAGTTGAAGCATCAGATACTCTGTCAGCAATGTTTGCCCTCTATTTGGCTGTAGAGGTCACCAGTACCTGAACAAGAAATTCCCCTTGTTGCAGGTAAAGTAAAAATCTTCAGCATTCTCATTGCCTAAAATTGCTTTTCTAAAAAAAGCCATCAGGGACTGAGAGTCATGGTTTGACTAATAAGTGTTGCAAGCAAAACCTTATTCCTAGAGATTTACTCTTTGACAATAGTACTGCTCATATTTGAAGTTTCATTTGAACTGCAGTGTGTTTTTCTTGTTCCTTTGTACTAGGATTACTCCAGTGATGATACTAAACTGGAATACAATGTAGATGCAGCCAATGGCATCGTTATGGAAGGTTATTTATTCAAGAGAGCCAGCAATGCCTTCAAGACTTGGAACAGGTAATTGTTCAGAACCTCTTTTTGCTGCTTATAAAAATACTGCTTTTTAACTTGAATTCTCATCTGATTCATCATCTCTGTAATGCACTGACTCCATAGTTTTGACAGAACACTGGGGTGACTGTTAGTTAACTTAGAGATGACACTTCAAGGCCATTTTTCCTTGTTTTCTGTCCTAGTTGTTCGTAAACCCTTCTCTTGTGAAGGCATATGCTAGGAAAGTGTTAGAAGACAGAGTGAAATAGAAGTTGTGTAGCCACTGGAAGCAGAGAAACACAGTCAAGGAATGAAGTTATTTTTCCTGAAAGATAAGCAATGTAATTGTTATCCTTTAAAATTCCTGTCCTATGCAGTGAATTTTGCGTAGTAGTTTTGATGGCCCTTTTGGGAATTCAAAATATATTGTTAGTCATATATCTTTAACAATGTATATTTTACTACTATTTAAATATTTTTCTTCCTGAACAGGATTTCTTTTGCATTTCCAAGGGTGTGTGCTTTTTTCAAGGAAAAATATATGCTGGAGCATTTACAGCACAGTTGGATACAGTTCTTGAATTTTAAATTTGTTGTAATTTGTTGTGATATAGAGCTCTCTGTTGTCCATGTTCCGCTATTTTTCAGCAGTGCTTCTGTTAAACTATTTGCTGTGTTTCAAAGGGCAGAATGTGCATTTGAGTGGGTGGTCCTTTCCAATCTTAATTATTTTATACTTCCTTGAACATCTCAGCACACCACAAGCTTGTAAGAAATTTGGATTGCTTAAATTAAATCCATAAACTGATGCAAGGGCCACTGGTGTCAATAAGACTGTATTTGTCGTCACAAGTCATGGGCAGCTAGTTTGAAGTATTTTGCTTTGGACAGATTCTGGTCTGGTCCTTTGGCCTGATTATTCATCTGTAATTGTAATGTACTTTCTGAGTTAGTTTCATGCAAACTGAATTCAGAGTTCTCCAAGACAATATGTGAAGGATCAAAGGATGGTAAAGGGAGATGTGCATCAAAAGCACCTTCCTGGTGTGAAGTAAAATGTTAGTGTTAGCACACTGAGAAAAGCCTGCAGTAACAGGACAGGAGATTGTCCTTTATTGGATTCCCAAGGGGCTGAAAGGGTCCTTTTTGCTGTTGGCAGATTGACTGATGGCAAAACTCTGGTTTTGGTCTCTAGTCTCTGGTTTCATCTTTTGAATAGCAGGAATGCCTTGCTCCGCAGGGAGGTGACAGGAGAGAGCAGGACAGGAGTGTCTGCTTCCACATAGCTTCATTCCTAGGAATACTGTACATGTCTCTTACCTTATACTGGTTAGAAAGTAGGATTTAATTAAAACTAACCTCTGTATGTTGGTAATTTAAAGGGAGGCAAAGTTAATAAGGAGAAGTTGTAATTAAATCAAGATACACAATGACATTCCTTCAGATTAAGTTAGATTTGAACAAACATAATAAAATCATTACAAGCAATAATTTAAGAGGTCAAAGATAAACAGCTTGTTAATGAGTCAG
>VZTT01063161.1:0-14279 GCA_013400855.1 Buphagus erythrorhynchus | reverse complement strand
AAAAAAAAAAAAAAAAGGCTGTGCTTCTTGTACTATTCACATAAATACCAGAACTAAGTATTCTACCTTGTATTAGAAACAAGAAGTCTGTTCATTGCAATCAGTAGGGTTACATTCTCCTGTAAGTAGGCTTTTGTCTTTGTTCTTTTTCTATAGTTGTATCAGATTATGGTTTAGCAAAAATGTCCATTGGGTAAGGTGGAAGACAATTGATTGAATTGCCTCTTGCTAATGGGGTAAGAACAGCTCCTGGCAAAGCTGGTGGAAAAGCACCTTTGTTAATCAGGCCTATAAGTCATTCTGGTGTTTTTTTGTTTTTTTTTTTGTTTTTTTTTTGNTTTTTTTTGTTATATTAGTCAGAATTTGGTCTCTATATTCACTGATTGTTTCATTATTATATAAACCCTTGCTTATTTCTGTAAGTGTACTTTTACCAGTGAAAACGCTAAGTTGTAAATATAGGCTGAGTGAGGTTAAAAACAACTGAATAGGTAGATAAAGCTTTTTGCAACTATATTTGAATTTATTTATTTTGCTTTATAGCTTATGTGTGAATTGGGAAATGATGTTATAAATAGAATATATGAAGCGAAGTTGGAAAAAGTGGGAGCAAAGAAGCCACAATCTGACTAATATAACAAANTTTCTTTGATGCAGCAATCTGGAAGTCAAAGGTAGTATTTTACCAGCGGTGCCTGTTGCTTCCTTTTATTGTTGCTTCCTTCAGCCTCCACCTATAAAAGATGCTGCCACTTAACTGTGTTACACTCCTTTGATGTACTCATTTCCCTGTATCACAAGTATGTCTTGCTCTCTTCCTTTTCTCACTCTCTCTTTATTGGGTATTCCTTCTGTTGGCCCATTTCTATTTCTCCTCTTTGTTTGTTCCTTTTGTGATCTCACTCCCTCCTTTTGATGACAGCTCTAGAGCATCATTGTGGACATGTGGATTGTGTTTCCTCTCTGCTGGGTACCAGCTCAACCAGTTGTACTCAGTGTGTGAGTGCTCCTGGAAGGAGCCTGTGGCTGTTCCTTTTGTTTACAGTGGCTTTGTTCTTCCATTTGACTTTTGTTCCCTGATCCTCAGAATGTTCTCATCTTCCTACCTACTTTGTAAATGAGTTCTGCTGCTTTACAGCAGCCTTCAAATCATTGTACTGCTGTCTTCTGTTTCTCTGATGCTAATCTGTGTTTGAAGGTAGATTTCCAATGTTTTGTGCTGCTGTCTCTTAAAACTTGCTTTTTTACTACCTTTCCAGTTCTGTGCTGCTTGCTGCCCAGCAGTTTTATAATGTAGAAAACTGCGTTTTATGAAGTGTTGGCAATTTGGAGACAATGATGATAATATAAATAAAGTAGGAGATTTGCTAGATATTCCTTCTAGTGGTAATTGTTTTTCAGCAGTTTCAATGCAATAATTACAGCCCCTTTTATCAGTTTGGCACAACTGCTGCTGTGTCTTAAGCTGATAACGTCAGGTTACAAGGAAAAATACCTCAGTATGTGATATGGAACTGATGGCTGTGCCTACCTGGGGCTTGTTATTGTTTTCTTGTGTAATCCTAATGTTCCCATAACAAATGTTGCAATTTATATTTACATAAGGAACTAAATGTATGTTTATTACTGGGTTATTAACAATATAAACATGTGTAAAGATTTAATACAGGTAACATAGAGTAACTAATGCTTATTTCTTCCACATATCACTTTCCAAAGTCTCTGAAAGTAAATACATGTTGGTGAACTTAACAAAATTACTTTCTTTTGAGCCTTATGCAAAACTAAATCAATAATCCGGAAAGTGACAGTGTGCTTTGCATCTTTCTGAAAATGTGCTATAGGTGTGTCTCACATGCAATGCCAAGCTACAGTTTCAGTTACTGACTTTAGTACAAAATAGACATTTTTTTAATACATGAAAATACTAAAATATTAGCTTACTAACTCCAGGGATTTTCTATATGACAGGCAGGAGAAGGAGGCATACATCAGAGCAAAATATGTGGAAAGAAAGTTTGTAGAGAAGCAAGCTGCATCAGTACCTCTGCCTGAGCCTGGAACAAAAGTTTTGCCTCCAAGTCAGGAAGAGAAAAGGCACAGTGTCCCTGAAAAATCCCTTTTGGCAGGGGAACAAGGTGCAGCATCCCCAAAAGGTACTTACACACTTCTCTCCTTAGCTGTATTACCCATCTTCTTTTTAAGGTAACATATTTTTATATTAATTGACTTCTTCCTCTTGCAGAGAATTTAGAATCTGTTTTTAATGGGTTGTAGCCTAGTGTAGAGTGTAGGGGAGAAAAGACTTCTTCAGAGATGTGCATTTTTACGTCAAGAAGGATTTAGAATGGGGATGCTTATAATTCAGAATCATATTAACCACCTTCTTTCCTCCATATTTTCATCCTTCTTGATTTTTCCAATAACGTTCTCTCCTGCCCTGTCCCTTCCTTACTGCCTGCTTTGTGCTTTGCTAACCTGCATGTCCCAGCGGTTGCTGTAAGTAGCGACGAGGCGAGGCGGGAGTCTCTGTTCTGTCCTGATGAACTTGATTCACTCTTCTCCTACTTTGATACCTCTTCAAAACTCCGTAGTAGTAAGTACTACAGCTGTAGCGTGTTCAGTATTTGCACTAGTGATCCATTGTGTGTTGTGGCCATCTCCCTGCTTCAATCTATTGTCTCCAGGGTGCGGCATTGCTTGGTATTTTCATGAAATAATTTAAGCTTTTTTACTTATCCTGATTTTATTTTTTCATTTCTAGTTATCCTTGACATTTATTATTATTGTAAACGTTATGATTACAAAATGTGACTTCATATTCTTCTATGGATGCATTAACAATACTGAACAAGAACAAGCCATTTTTTAAAAATCATGTTCAGGACCAAGTATAAGAGCTTGCTTTATTATCATGGTATCTGTGAGGAGCAGGTAGCTTCAGCTCTGCATAGTAATTGCAGCTTCTCCCCAAAACAGTCCGAAGCAGTGACAGTGGGATCCAGCCGAGCACTGATGACAGCAGAGAACACCTTGCCTCTACTATATCAGCCAACAGTTTGTATGAACCAGGTGTGTTAGGCTTCGCACTTTAAGATGAAAATTTAATCGCTTGGCTACATTTTTTTTTTTTTTGTAAAAAAGATGAATGCTTGGTGACACAATTAATGTCTGCTATCCTGGTTGAAATGCCTTTAGCAAGGGTAAAATTGGCCTGAGTGGTCTTTCCATTAGGCTTGCTACCAAAAATGACATTTAATCCTTCTAAATGGGGTCAAAGAACTATGGTTTTTTCCAGTCAGATGAGGCTGATCCCAAAATATTGATTTTTTTGCAGATAGAGAAATGCTGCATTTGGAGAAAGACACATCTCCACAGAAATGTATGATCCTTTTATAAATAAATCTGCAGAGACAGAATTCCTCTTGAGTTACAGATAAAAGGCTTTTATGTGTTATTTGTGCATTCTTGCTTAATTTTTCTGTTTCTTATTTATGTGGAATTGACCAAGTCTTTAAACATAATTTCCTCAATTCAGAAGTTCTATAACTTGATGAATTAAATTATTTGCTAATTTTAGCATGCTGTTCTCAGATATATTGAGTATGGCTTGTCAAAATTTCCAAAACATTTATTTATAAGGCAGACTTATTCTTCTACATCAAATTACTGTTTTAAGGTATGTTTTGAATCCAGTAGTTCACAGGTGTTATTGCAGGCAGGCAGCATGTGGCTTGGATCTTTTTTGATTGTTGTCGAACTATTTATGATGCTGTAACTCACAAAATCTTTTATGTAACAACATCTTTATCTCTCAGACTTCACTCCATATAACTGTTGTTGAGATGAAGAGAAAGATTATGCTTTATTCCAAAAGACTATAGCCACAGCAAGTAATTGGTAAATGACAATGGTATATATTAACAAAAAATTAGGTCAGAACAGTATTAGCCTCATACTTAGGTGTTGCAGATAAAGATATATTTGTATGTCTACATCTCTACAGAAAATAAGTTTATTTATCTTGCAATTTACAGTAAAACACACTCCAAACCTTAAACAATTTCTTAGAAATTACATGTAATATGTAGATTGAAGTATATACACATGTGCCAGTAATGTGGAGAGAATATTTTCTGTGCAGTAATAGTTCTGTGAAGACACCGTGCCCGAATGCTGGAGCTAAACGCGTTTGTCAATTCCCCTGGCAGAATGGGGCAACAATACATAGCATTCTGCAAAAGCTGAGCTACCTATTGCCAGAGAAATGATGTTCTGATCATAATTCTGAGAGGTACCTTGTAAAAGCAAAGATTAGGTAAGCATTTTTTTTTTCATTTTAGAAGGAGACAAGCAGGAGTCTCCAGTGTTCTGTGACTCCAAACAGCCTAGTCCAGGATTGCGGTTGTATCAAGCTGCCTTTGAGAAAAATCTTCCCCACATGGCAGAAGCATTGGCTCATGGAGCTGAAGTAAACTGGGTCAATGTGGAAGAAAACAAAGCAACACCACTCATTCAGGCAGTGCGGGGGGTATGTGATATACAGCACTGGTGATGGGGGAGGAGAGCAAGGGAAATAATGATATTTCTGTGTCACTGTTCTTTGAGCTGCTTGCTTCCCTAATGAATGATAATGTGATGCTGAAGTTGTGTTTACAGTGTACTTTCAGAGTTGTTTCTGAAATATCTTTTTCCTGTTAATGCTTTGTTAGGAGTTCTCTGTCCTAGTAGTGTTTAAAGTTGATATGGAAGCAACTCCCTTTTGTTTCCTTTGCCAGGTGGCTCAGTGGTGAGAAAGCAGAAGGGGTTTGGTTTGATTCTAGAGATCTGGTGCTGAGTTGTTTCTTTGTTTTGATTCCATAGGGCTCGTTGGTTACTTGTGAATTTTTGCTGCAGAATGGGGCCAATGTGAACATCCGAGACATGAAAGGAAGGGGGCCCCTGCACCATGCCACAGTTCTAGGACACACTGGGTAACTCACTGCCCCACAATTTGTACATGGCAATCCTTTACTGTAGTTGTTCATGTGAAGCTTCTTCATTGCCCCAGATATTCTGATATTTTAATACTAATTCAGGTGATACAAGTTTTTCTTAAGCTCTGGTTGTGAGAGAGGAAATAATATTTTGATTTAGCAGTCTTATCCACTAGCAAAACACACGTGTTTTCTAATGTGGATTAAATAAATGGTTTGCTTACTACTCTGTCAACACTTTCTAGATGAACTGCTCTATTTTGATATATGAGACTGTTGGTGATTTAAGCTAAATACATTGTATCTAGCTTGACTTTATTAGCTTTTTTCTTTATTGTCAAAAATATTCTTCAACTTTTTTTTTAAATAGGCAAGTGTGCTTATTCCTAAAACGAGGAGCAAACCAGCATGCCACTGATGAAGATGGGAAAGATCCATTGAGTATAGCAGTGGAAGCTGCAAATGCAGATATTGTAACACTGTAAGTTGTACATTCTGTTTTCTGACTAGGCAACTTAGATTTTGCTATTCTGTTTCAAGTTGAAAATATAAGAAATGTCAAAATTGCTTTACATAAAAGCAAGGGGGAACAAAAGAAAAATCAAAATACTCTATCTGTAGATGACCTCTTTGTGTGATTCAGGAGAGCATTGTAGGTCTTGCATTGTATCTTTTTTGTGCTTGAAAGATGACGTTGTTCCTTTTGTTTTCTGAATGGCAGGTTGCGTTTGGCAAGGATGAATGAAGAAATGCGTGAATCAGAAGGACTCTATGGGCAGCCAGGTCAATACTCTACTAATAACCACACTGAAATGCAGTATAAGAAGTGTATACAGGAATTTATCAGTTTACAATTAGATTCTTAGTGTCTGAGAGAAATTTAGGATTGCTTCATACAATAATGTTTTTTATAAACCAACATATTCTAAAGCTTCATTGAAATTCAGTGGTGTGACTTTGTCAGAGTATTTAGGGAACCTAAAAGGAGACTGTTTAAAGAGCATCATTATAGCAGTGTGTTAGTACAGCCATGACCACCCTGTTTTGCTGGTAGTTGTCCACAGTTTTCTCGTATTGCTGTTCCATTGACATTTGTGTAATGTTAGGATTTACCTGACATTATTTAGTAGCAGCTTTCTGACTCAGCTTGCTCAGAGACAGTAGAAGAGTTCATCTTATTCCAGGGCACCATTCTCCTTCCTGTGGAATGATCTGCTTTTTCTTTTTTTAAGAAAAAAATGCTTGCATCCCAATGTAAAAAGTGTACATCAAATATTGCAAACTGACTCCAGACAGAAATAGGAAAGTATTATTTCCTTAAATTTTATTTTTAAATATTTTTATTTGTTAAGATACTAATAAGAAACAAAACAGTCATTCTTAAGTATGTATTTTTGTATGCATAGTTTCTTTCCGTTTGGTTAAAAAATAAATAGAAGCTGGTGGATACTTGAGCCAACTCCAGCAAGAAATTAACAAATTATATTTAATGCATATGTGCAACTTTATTCTCAGGCACTCAGCCCTAATTTACGCCGTGTTCTGATGTGATATTTGCTATCACAGGAAGGTAATTTAATATCATGCAAATACCAGTAATAAAGGCACAGTTGATTGTGAAGTTAGACAGCTAAAAACACCCTGCTATTCCTGGCAGAAGTGAAAGGTGAACCTTATTTTCCAGCTTGAGTGCTGAGTACTCTCAGTTCACTCCTATAAAGCCCTTATGTGTTTTCCACTGATTGATGAGGATTGAGCAGGGGGAAGTTACCAGATTGGAGCAGTAGAATCTAGAGACTGCAGTTGATGCAATCTGATCCAAATACTTTACAGCTGGTAAGGTGAGATTAGCAGTGAAGAGTAGATTTGCCACAAGAGGCAGAGCTTGCCCAGAATCAGGAGGAGGCTTTCATTAGAATAACTTCTGAAATTAATGCCACAAGCTGTAGCACAGAGTCTCAGCCAAGAGAACTTACTGTATCTTTGGATAGCACAGCTCTGCCCCCTTCACTCTGTTACTTGTTGAAGTCTCTTTTAAAAGTTGGAGTCAATATTTTTGAGTGTTTTGAATGTTTGTATCTGCTGTAGAAGGGTTGTGTCAGTGTAAGCACAAAACCTGTCTGCCATGAGATGTCACACCTTGCTGTGGTTTTAAGGGATACAGGTGTTTTTCACTGCATATGCATGTTAAATTATCTCTACTGCCCTTACTTTAGAACTCCAGTGTTCCAAAATTACAATTCTAGAAGAAAATAAGAATTTTCAAGACAATTGTATAGCTGGTAGCTATGTGAGGGTAAATATCATTGTATGAGTTTGCTATCATCAGAGTGAAGCCAACTAACTACTTCTCAGCTCTAGCAATGCAGCTGATAAACAATTACTCATGTAGCTAATGGCATCAAAATTTATCATTTAAATACATACAGCTGGTTTGAGCTACTGAGAGAATGAATATATTGCTTTGCAAGGTACAGTTGGTCTTCCAAAATATTCCTGGAATGGGAACTGGCTGAAACCAGCTTTAAAAGGTTATTTCTGATGGTAGAAGCCATATGCACCGTAGTACTGTTTCTGTAAAATACTTGAGTGCTCATCTCCTGGTGCTACAGTATGTATTGCTAACTCTTTGATATTAGCATTGCTACTTTCTCTTCCTACCTTTTCTTGAATGTATGATGTGTGCCTTTTGAGTTACTCTGGTGTTAAATGGTAAAGCAGTGCTACAGTATTTTTGTACATAGAATCTGCACTTTAGGGAAAACATTGCGTGGAAAGGGAACTTCCAGAATTCAATTTTAAAGTAATGATAAGGTTTACAGTATTAAGCATTTTAATGCAACATACAAATTAAAGGGGCACTTTATTTTAGTCTATTTTTGTATGTAGTATTTTTGTTATGTAATAGAGACAAAGCCAGAGCTACAATTTATCTTGCAAAAATAGCTTTTTTTCTTTCAAGTTAATTTGAAAGAACCAAGTTTGGCAACTTGAACTGCAATCCTCGTTCACCAGTGGAACCCACTTCTGTATTAAAAGCACAATTGCTTTTATCACAGAAGCCTAATTCTGCTTTTGCCCTTCATAGCTGTTCTTTTGGTGAATGTTACAGCTCCATTCTGTGCTGATCTTCCAGAGCAAGCAGTTCTTACAAGCTGTTACAATAAAACCTGTCCTGTGCCTGCCTCATCTCTAGAACACAGAATCACTGAATGGTTTGGGTTGGAAGGGACCTTAAAGATCATCTAGTTCCAACTCCCCTGCCATGGGCAAGGGCACCATACTTGAAATTAAATCTGAAAACCAAAAGAGAATTTCTCTAGAACTAACTTCTCCTAGTAGAGCAATATTGAATGTATTCATCTTTTAAAGTCTGGAAAGAATTGTGTTACTGCCCTATTAAATATTTCTGTAAGCTCAGTTATTATTTGTGAAAGTGTTTTTAAAAGAATGGAGTCTCATCTCCAAAAGAATAATAATTTTAACTTTGGAAATGTGCATTGAAAAAATTGAAAAGCAAAACAATGTAACTTTTCCCAGTAGTGCAAACTTTTAAGCACAAAAGCATTCTTTTCTTCCACAGTCATGTTAGGAAAAAAAAATCTTCATATTCAACATACATGATGAGAGAGATTTTAGGTTGATTTCTTTGTCATGCTATTAATCAAGCTTTCAGCAAGAGACAGTAGTGCTGGGATCTTGTGTCCTGTGTGGCCATCTGTGTTGGGAAGGCTCTAAAATTTGGATGGCTGCATAGGTCCTGACCCAACCCAATGTTTGATGCATTTAATTCCTTTTGAAGACAAAAGCGTATGGTTGTGTTTTAAAACAGAACTTGAACTCAAGGCCCAAAATGTTACAACATGAAATAATGTGAAAATGAGTGAAAAAATGTCCATTTTAAAGTGGCAAGAGAATGACTTGGCAATGTCTCAAGAAGTAATTGCTCCTGATTGTTTTCCTGTGTAGACAGGGAGGGGGAGGAACACATTTTGGAATATGTTCTAGTAGTAGAGTTGGATTTAAGCACAAAGGGTGAAGATTAAAAAAAATAATAAATTTGTAGGGCAAGTATCATTGTTCTTATAGATCAAACTGAAAAACATAGTCAAAGATGTAGATTAAATGAATGTAGAAATTTTATTTTTGCTGAAGTAATAGACCAAAATAATTTATGGACAATAATTTATCTACTTAAGATTGCTTTTTTAAATATATATTATTGCTTGCTGATTGTTTCTTTCATGGAGAGTTCTGTTTGGCTGTAAGAATTCTGATCTCTGTTTCCAAGTAAATCTTTATTTATGCCATAATTCTGTTTTTCTGTAGAGAATCCTGGTTAGCAGTTCCTTGCAAAAACAAGGATTTTATTCTTTAACAGCTAATAAATATTTTTTTCTTTTTAAGTTGCTTTAAAGTGCTTTAACTTTTCCTTTCTAACTCTGAACTTTCCTCTGTGTGGCTGCCTGTGAGGTACTATTTCAGGTATAGTTTGGCTTTGTTTAATTTGCTTCTACAGAACATGCATGCAAGTAACCAGTCCCTCAGAGTTCACATCAGCATCACTCCATCTAGAAGCAGTCTTCATACATGAATAAGTGTTACACAGTAATTGATAGCACAGTAGGGCATTTGTGCAATGGTGGGTGATGTTGACTATTACAAATGTTTAAAACTGTTTCCCTTTTCTTTTCTACCTAGGAGATGAAATTTATCAGGACATTTTTCGTGACTTTTCTCAAATGGCATCAAATAATCCAGAGAAGTTAAACCGCTTCCAGAAGTCTTAAATATCAAGAAGGAAAAGAACCTGAAGCTTATAGTGCAAGTCTTTTTTTACTTTAACAGAATGAATTGAACGCATTTTGTTAGATAGTTTGGATAAAATGACCACTCCAATGTAGCTTTAGATTGTGGTAGCTGGGGAAATATATGAGTTGGTTTATATTCTACAGTACATATACCTCAGCAGCTGAAGATGTTTCAAAGCCCTGAGTACCTGCTAGCTCAGTGTACCCCAGCCCCAGTTGCACACCCAGCATTTGCAGCTCCCACTGGGGTGGCAGAGCACGGCTGGAGCGCTGCGGGCTCCGGCTGCAGGGTGGGCACAGCAGCTTTGCTACCCAGCGTCATCCACTGTCATCTGCTCCCCTGCTGCCATAAAGAATGTGCCTCTGACAAGAAGGTCTGGGTTGCATTTTCTGGGACTGTTGGGAAGGGAAATTGGGTAATGACTTACTGAGTTGTCCTTCAATTTGTGGGACTGCAACTCAACAGATTCTCTTGTTCCTACACTGACTCTGGTTAGAGGTAGGCTGTTCATAACAGATGTGATAATTCCTGCTCTTTTGCAAGCTTTCATAGTGGAAGCTCTAGCACCAGGCTGGCCTTTATGCTGGTGACTGCAGGTCAGTCACAAAGGGATATATCCTGGGGACCAAATTCCTAAGAGCAGTCCATTTTCCTTTTTTTTTTTCTTTTCCTCTTAAATTAAGCTTTCAGTGCAGCAAGTATCCTTCTAAATGAGCATGTGGAACGTTTCATGAAAAATAAACTTGGTCCTTTTGGACGTGATGTGGGGTTTGTTTGTAGTATTTTGACATGAAAACTTGAAATTTGAGACATGAAAGTAAATACTGAGCCAATGGAGTTTGCGTAGAATAGTTTTACAAAGGCTATTTCTACTTTTTGCTTTTCTCACTACTAGCCGTAAGCTCAGTGTAAAAGTCTCATGTCTTGCAGCCACTCTAAATTTAGGGCAATCAATCCTTTCTATCAGGAAGCAGTAGCCCTTGTATAATTTGCAGTGATGTGTATGTTCATGTGTTGTCTTAAACTAAGGTGAACACAAGAAAAACTAGAATTTCAGTGCACATTTTTATAAAGTAATGACTGAGCACAGTCTCCAACTGTGTTGTGTGGGCAGCAAGACAATTTGCTTTATTCAGTAGCGAGACCCACTCTGCCCTTGTGCGTGTATAAATGGTGTCTCTAGATATATGCTTATATATCAGTTATTTATACCTAGATAATAATTCTCCTAAACCCCAAACCAGCAGATGCAATTCTTTATCCTCTATTCTTCTGCTCTATGGAGACAACTTCAGCAGAGCTTTTAGGTGGCATAGTATCAATGTGAGTTTTCAGTAATCCTCATAGCTATGGCATTGTGTTAACCTGCTGTTTAAGTGTATTTAGGAAATGGATTGGCTTTTCTCCATGGAAAGATAAGCAAAACTGGGATAAAACAAATTGACATCTGTAAACTATGGTAAAGTTAAACTTTCTGGCATTTTAAGTTTTACAAAGGTATTTCAAACATTTATAATTTTGCATCAAATGTGTAATAATGTATCAAATCTGCATATTATTATTGCTACAAAATTAGTAGTGTTGTAGAATTGTCCAGTGGATTTTATTTCCAAGCAGAAGGATCTTACAGGACAGTTCTTGCTTTGCATGTGGTCTAATTATGGTAGGAAAAGCAGATTCTGCCCATTTAAAGTGTGTATTTAGTCTGAATAATAAGAAACTAAGGATATCACCTGTAAGCAGTAATTTTTAGTTAAGTTGGTTTTTAAATAGCTGCCTATGAAATGATAATAGACTTTCTAACCAGCAGTATTTACCAGCAAATGGGTGTTTTAGTAGATCTTAGAGAAAGTAAGATTCCTGGCATACAGATGGGACAATGTAAGATGACGGCATAATATACACCTTAGACATAGTTTTTTCTAAATGTTTGTTTTTCCCAGCCTGGCTGGAAGGCATTGTGTAGTGGGATTGGCTGGAATGTAAAGCTGCCTAAAGCTTAGTGGCATAATGGCTGTCTCAGTCCAGGCTGCTAGAAAAAAGGTCTGAGAGACTTATTTCAAATCTCCACTGGTGATTTCCTCCCTGGCCACAAAATCTCTGTGACAAATTTTGCAGAATGACTTCTCTAGACTATAAAGTTTTTTCCCTGTAGCTTTACACATCCATGTGTTCCTAACTCTCATCTGTCTGGGAAACAGTATCAGTCTGTCTATGCTAAAGGATGAATGACACCTGATTGACAGGTGGTGTGACTTGTCAGGAGCACTGGAGTTTTAATGGCTTAGGGGGAGTAGGTGTGTCACTTGTGATCCTTAGCCTTGTTCCCCTGTCCTTTCAGGTATGATAGGATGTCCAGTATAAACTGCACTCAGTTAAAGCCTTTTTCAGGTCAGGTGCAGTGGTAGCATGTTGCTTATCAGCAGAAATGAATGTACCATTAAGTTTGATGGCTCAGTCTCAGCAGGCTCTGGCAGGCTCTGTGTTCCAGGGCCTCTGTGACTCACAGGATTCAGCCCCCAGTAGTGTGATTATCACCATAACTCTGAAGATCTGGATTCCATACCGAGTTTTGACTCATGTTAATATTCTGCTCAGTAATATTAGGAAACTTCCATTTCTATTACAAGGTGAATCTAAGTGGAATAGTAGACAGTAAAGTTCCATTGTGGGTTAACATCCTGTGCTTTGTACCAGGCAATGGAAAGGTTCAATTCCAGTTCATGTTTCTCTGTAGGTATGAAATATAATAGTGAGACACAAAGCAGAAGATTCCTAACACATTTTAAAACCATCTTTCACATGGATATTTAGTATAATTTTCTATATTAGATAGCCCATTGAAGGATAATATAATTCTTATTTATAGATCATGTGTTCCAAAAGTCTCTTGGAATGACAAATGTTGAGGAACTCAACTTGCATTCTAATGAATCTTGATTTCAGAGGTGTAATTTATGTCTGTTGCATGTTGATTAAAATACTGTCTCTGGTGGCCCATTAGTGGTATCAATTGTTTTGACTGTTCATGAGGTTTTGTGTTTTATATTAGTGTCAGTACAGTGCATATAAACTTAAATTTCTGAATTCTCATACTGAATTATGCCACTACCTGTATTAGACAGTTGGAATTTGTTCACATGAATTTGGATGAAGGTGGTAGATGGTAGAGGTGTTTCTTTGCTTTCACAAACAGCTCACATTGCAATTGGATGGATGCGTGTTCCAGGTGCTCATTACTACACTGTGGACTTGAGCCTCTCTGCCCATTAGGACCTGATCCAGGAAGTCGCTGCTATCAGTGGCAGTCTTTCCACTGATTCTGGAGATTTTAGATTGTACCATTTGTGGCTTTTAATGTTAGAGTGCTAAAGGATCCTGTATTAATACTGCATTTTTCACTCTGTGGGGTCATATATTTTACCTGTTTGTATACTGAGCTGAAATAGTTTTAGAAAATGCAACCAGACCTTCCAACTGCTGTCAGAAAAATCCTATAAAAGAGGAAGTTTCTCCTGTTTTGCATTATGACATCAGTACACATGTGTTGTCCAAATTACTAGATCTCCTGGATAGAGCATAAACTTTGTAGCACTAAACTGAAAAGGTGAGAACTAGAACAAGCGGAGGGTTGGTGTCATGCTTCCAGGACTTCGGTGCTTCTCTGCAGCCATCTATTTTAAATTGTGGATGTTACCTCTGCTGTTTCATCTTGAGAATCTCAAATAACAGAGTGACTATGAAACGACCCTTTGATGAAACTGCAAATAATAATATATAAGTACAAAGGACGTGGTATTTTTACAGTGTCAAAAGGACTGAGCTGATTATTTTGATTCTTCAATACGCAAAGTATTTTGAGAATCAATTTTGCAGGCTACAATCTCTGCCCCATTCATTATGGACACTTTTTCCCAAGTTAGAGTTTATGGCTTGTGTAGTCTGACAGCCAACATGCCTTGCTCCCGTGCTTACACAAAGGCACAGTTTTAAAACAGGGGCAACTCTAGAAAGGCACTACTGGGGAAAAGGATGAGTGTACCACTTTGGTATATACCCTTTCATATGCTTGCTTTATCTTTCTGCATACAGTATTTTCTTGTTTCTCTTCCCATGGAAGGAGATGATAGAGGAGGAAAAATTCCACTCACTTTTCTGTTAGGAGCCTAAGTTTTCCATGTTTTGACAGAAATCGCCAAGAACTCATCGTTTCCTCAAGCAGAGACGTTACTCTCTCCGAAATAATGAACTTTTTTTTTTTTTTCTCCGCGCGTTCCTCTGTACTCGTTGTTTTTTAAGCATTCTAGCAGTAAAATGTAAAAAAACCCTTCCCCCCCTTAAGCTGTAACTGTACAGACTGTATACCCCGCCCTCCTTCGCGTTATGTACGGCTGTAGACTTTGTATCTAAAACTTGAATGTAGTTTCTGTAGAGTGTCATTGTCCGGGGCGGCCCCGCCCTGCAGCCGTGGCGGGCGGTGCCGGGGGCCGG
>VZTT01063158.1:6028-24603 GCA_013400855.1 Buphagus erythrorhynchus | reverse complement strand
CTCCCCGGACAGGGGCCCGGCCCGGGCCTGCCCCCACCCCCAGGCCTGCAGTGGAGCCAGGCTGGGCCGGTGTTACCTGCACTGCTGCCAGAAAAGAAAGAGAGCTCTTTTCCGGTTACCTCCTTCAAAATGTGTGTTCACGGAGCGAACTAACTTTCTCCAATTGGTTCTTTAGGCTGTCAATAACTAAACCAGCCTTCAATTGGTCTCATCAGCTCTCAGAGGGAGTTCTCACAGAGAGAACTTTTCTCTGAGTTTCTTCTCCCCAGGTGAAACCAGGACACAGGACCAAATACCCAATCTGAGCTTTCTGAAAGAGTGAAAGGAAGATTAGGCTGGCTAAAGAGACAGCTTTCTCTTAGTCTTTAGGGAAAAGTTAACCTGTACCTCTATTTCAAGGCACAAGCAGATATAAGAGCTCCAGCTGAGTCACTGCTTCTCTAAAAGGCTCAGAAATAAGGTTGTGATAATTGATAAAAGATTCGTGTTAATTATAGAAGTTTGGAGTTCGTATAAACCAGAATACTTAGATAAAAACATGGACCTAGATAAAGGGAAATATATGATTAAGACCATTCTGTTTAAATCCATCTATTATAAATATTATATTTTTTAAATAAATTGTATTTTATACCAGTTTGTAAAATAAGGTTTTCCACGGCCTACAAGATTTTGCTAAATCAGATTTCCTGCCTTTATGTAATCAATTGCAACCTGAAAGATTTTGCAAACTCAGATTTCCTGCCTTTGTCTAATCAATTGTAACCTATCTGCTAAGACCAGACTTCCCACTTCTGCTGTTCCTTATCTACCAAGACCACGTGGTTACTGACAAACAACCTGGAGAATAGTCCCACGGATGTTTCCTTGACCTCCACTGCTTACCTGATGGAATTATGACAACAAAAAGATGACAATTATTGATTACGGCAAGGAAAACCACACTATAAAAAAGGAGCTGCAAACCAAGTTTGGTGGAGCGTGGAGTGGGCGGTGACCCCTCACGTCTCCCCAGCGCTGCGTTGCTCTCTCTATATCAAATAAAGCAATCTAAATTTTGCTGAATATCGAGACTTTTGTTTCTCATTTATAACAAGGTATTGGATATCCAGCTGCACAAAGTCAGCTCTGTGGGTAAACCTGAGCTGGTAAGACCTGGCCATGTTCTGGTGCTGCAGGATTTGGCTCAACACCAAGAACCCAACTCCTCAAAACTCTGGGTCTAATTCTCATCCCAGATGAGGCACCTCATGCTCTCAAGTTCCTTGATGCAGATGTCACCCACCATTTGATTTACAAATAAACCGGAAATTCCTATAAATTCTTACCCACCTTATTTTCCAAGCAAGTCTAAGGTGGGTTTTTGTCCTTCTTAACTTCTTGAATGGTACTGTAGAAGGATGATCCAGAGTCTTGAGTCCCTTCCAGATTAAGGAAGAACTTTTCTTGAAGTCTGGGGACCTTTTCTTCTTTGTTTTAGGCAAGAATTTATGACTCAGATGTGCACCAATTTTTAGCAATACCCTGAGACATCCAGGAGAGAGGCTCCTTAGAGAAAGTCTCACAGCGGCTGCTTTAGCTTTGTCAATGCCATTTTTGCAACCAAAGACTCCCATCTGAAAAATGAAATGCCCACAAATCAGCAAGATAAATACTGCAGCCTTTCCAGTTCTCATTGGCAGGATACTTACAGAGCCAGCCAACTGCTCTAAGAGCTATCCCGGTATAAGTGCACTCATGGAACACGCTGCCAAAGCTCAACAGGCAAAAACCAACACTTAATCATCTTAGGAGAGTGGCAGGCTGGGCTGCTGGGAAGTGAAATTAAAAATTTACAGTCTGAACATCACACTATCAGAAAGCAAACACCCTCCAATATTGGTGCTGGTAGAAATCTGAAAAAATGGGTCTGCCCCACAGCATTTTGCTGGCTGGGGAGGAGCTGGGCACAGCTGGAAGTGCACATCATTCTTCCATGCTGCAGGCATCTTCTGAGCCAAAAGAGCTCAAATGCTGACTGTAGTGTGGGAGCATGGGAAAGGTAGTGAAGAAAACTGACTACATTACATGACTGCTTAGATATTACATTTATGTTTTGATAGTACTTGGAAAAGTCTCCTACAATACCTGATAAATTTTTCCTTTCTGAAATTCAATACTCAGAATTCTCGATTTCCCCACTGTATTTAATAGGGAAGATAAAATGCTATGACAGATCTCTAAATCAGTATCTCCTTTTGTACCAGTGAATTGCCAAAGACAGTGGAAAAAAACAGAACAGGAGGTTAGACTGCAGGCTAAAAGCATGTTCCTTTACAATGTCCATCTTCATCTTCCCCTGTCTTGACTTTCATCTTGATGCATGAAGAAATTGAAAAGATCCATCACTTAGCTTTTTTCCATCTCTTTAGTGTTCATCTGCTGGCTATGGCTTTGCAGTGGTCTGAAGTCAAGATCAAGTTGATGAAGTTTTGACCACCTGCCAGGCAAAAACACAAGAAAATCATGCTTGTTCATGAAATATTCATCTGAAGTTTGAAACTCAGGATTAAATTCTTGTCTCTCCTACAGAACCCCAGTGGATGGCTGGGCAGAACAACTCAGTGCTGGGTTTTGGAGCTGGACTCCTTTTCCTTGTATAAACCCTGCCAGGTTTCAGGCCTTCTGTGTGTATGTCCCAAACAAACAATAAATAAAGATCTTGCACACCCTGAATTCTCCCTGACTCTTATTAAAGCATTGTCTATTGCTTAACTCTGTGAAACACTACAGCATCCAAGTCCTAAGGTAGCACAGTTGCTGCTCTAAAACACATTGGTGGAGGGACTCTGACCTCTCAAAATGTGGCTGAAAGAATGAGATATAATGCACTGGGTATCAGGTTTATAATAGAACACACACCAGAGTTATTGTCCAGAAAAAGCTAATGGGAATCTGATTATATTTCTCTATTAGGCCTCTATATTGTCCCTTTGCTTTAGCTATTTGTCTATTAAGTAACCTCCTCAAGCAGAAGACTTCTTCCTGCCTTCTCCCATCCATCTCCACTGTATCCCAGCAACAAGACACATGGGCTACTGGTGAGGGTCTAATATCTGTTGCCTTCTTTCCCCACACTACCTTTATACATCACCTCCATTCTCCACTTGTCATTCACTTCAGTGCAATGCTTTCAGTCAAAGGCTGTCCAATGCCAAACGAGCAGTGAAGGGAATTGATGTTCTTGACATGGAGCCTCCTGTTTTGATGTGTTTTTTTCAATTTACCATTAATGTGTGGAAATTGCTCTCTTGGACAATCTATTTGTTTTCTCTGCCAGCAGAAAGGAGAAGCAGCCTTTGATATCATGTTCAGATAGCGTGAAAAAACAGGCAAAGTTGAAAGTCACTTCAATCTTTTTCCTTTTCAGATGTGTGCCAGGTTTGTGCTGAATAACTAATCTGATTTTCCATCCACAAGTCACACAAAGAAATTTCCAAAGCCATATCAGGTTTGTTACCTATAGCTATTCTCCTACGTCTAATTATATTAGCGGGGCATTAGCAGGTACATTTTAAATAGTGAAGCTGAAAAGAGGATCAAATCCTGAAGATGCACAGCCCTTCTTTTCAACATTTAAGTATGTCTTCATATACTTTTCTGTTATAGTTTTGCGCCATTGCATATCTACTGATTTTGTGACATTACCTTCATCCTGACACTATAGTCACCTACATATTTCACAGGTATCTTCTAACTACGGAGACACAGAAGTGAAGCAGGAACCCTGTAGAATAACTACAGGATAAATCATCGAGGTGCCTTGTGCTGTTTTGTATATATCCTGAATGTCATGATTAATGAGGAAAAGGACAAGGTCCCTGACAAACTGAGCTCTATTTCTTCCTCTCTCACAGGAAGTTCCACTTTCTTTGCAGCACTGGTACATCACTCCCCTGTTTCCTTCTCCACACCCCTAACATCCACATTGGCTCTTTAGACAGGGCAATTCTATGGGATTCCCTGACACTCTCCATTGGCAGTGCCTCATGCAAGAAGCTACCGAAGTGACAGGAGCCTCTAGACCCCACAGTCATAAAAATAATGATCTCTGAACGGCACTGCATGCCCAGTCTTGCCCAGGAGATGTATAACCAGCACCTTCAGTTTGCCAGCCCTGCTTGCTGTTGGTTTTTTAATAGGAGAAGGCAAGTGTTTGAAAGAAACAAAAGCCTGGAGTCAAGGGTAACCACAGCACAGGCAGAGCAGTAACCTCACCAACCAGGGAACAGCCCTGCTACCCAAGCTACCCAAATGGGGTAAGCAGAGCAGGGAGCTGGCAGCAGGCTTCTCTAGCAGGCAAAGTCACAGATCAGCCCTGTGGACCTTTCAGGGGATCAAGACAGGAGTGGCAGAAGATAAATCCAAAGACAGGACTAAAGGAAAGTATAGCCACAGCATGACCCAGTATGGGAGCTGAGACAGAGAGTACTGTGGATTTAATTAGCATAAGCAATTTGATAACCAAGATGCCTTGGCAAGAACGAACAGAGCTTTGAAGATTGCAAGAAGATTGGATCAAGACTGGCAACAAGGAAGAAGACTGAATCAAGTAGAAATGTTGCAAAATCTCTAAGTTTGTTTTTGTGATGTTTAACCCAATCAATGTAGTAAAAAATTACTAGCCTTCCTAGAATAATATATAAGCATATGTAGCTCACAGTAAATTAAGATTCTGATCACCAGTCAGTAGTCTCCATCTCTCTCTCAGCTGTCAATAACCCAGGAATGGGATTCAAGCCCTGAGCTGAAATGGAGCTCCTGGAGCCATGGACAGAGGCAGTAGGTAAGAGTCCCAGGAGAGGCTGGTCAAGACAATTAAGATCTATCAGTGCCAGCAGGGTTGCCTGCTGCCCATCTACTCCTAATTTAAACAGGCAATATATACAGCTTGTACACTGGATGAAAGGAGGTTTGTTTGGAGACAGCAAATCCTGGGATGCAGATATTTTTCCAATGAGAGCAGCACTGTAGCACCTCAGGTTATGACCCACCCCTGAAGGTAAGGTAAATGAGGTTCTTATTAATAGACCCCTTGGGGCAGATTAGAAGGAACTGTCGCTGAATGACTGATGTTTACATATATATCTATATAAACATCATATATATATGTATATATACGTATGTATGTATGTATGTGTATATATAGAGTTTACCTTAGAACAATTTGATTGCACAAATCCAGAGCTGCTCTGCACAACAAAATCATCTACAGGGATGGATGTCAGCCCCTGAGCAGAGAGGGGTAGCGCACCAACTGCTGTGGCAGTGAGTACCAGCACAGTACCTCTGCTCTCCAAGCATTGTATGTTCAAGGATGACCTACCAAGCTACCCAGCTGGTGTGAAGTGGTGGTTTTCTTTTTGTTAAAGAGTAACAGATATCTAAGTGGATCTTTACAGACTGCTTTTTAGACGCAGTGGGTGCATACCTGAAACACTCCTATTTATATCTGGGAGCTTCTGACAGATCCTATTGCCAAAGTAATTCCTCTTGTCCTTACAATGTGCATACCACAGCTTTCTTTCTGATACATATGTTGTGTTCTGGTGCTCCTCTCTCAGCACTGTACTGTAAGCTGGTTCTTATACTGAACTAACTGCAGAAGCATGTGATTTGAGCTTACACAGTTCAAATGAGAGGTGGATCTGTGATCAGGGACATGCAGAAATGGGGATTTCATTTGGCTTAGGAAGGCTTTCAGGTCCTAGCAAGAACCAGAAGTTGTTTAGTTCTTCTCAATAGTATCTCAGTCAAACACAGAGGAGAAAAGTTTATTTAATTTTGCCCTTGAGGAAGTGTCAGATTAGATGAGACTAACTATGCCAGCTAGCTTTTTAAAAATCATTTCAGTTCAAGCTTCATTAAACAAAAAAATTCTTTGTTTTTAAGAAAATCAGAGACAGTTTTCCACGTGTGAGAACCTCAGCAAATACTAGGAAATGGTTACAGCAGACCTGTTTTGCCTCTGGTAGTCAAATCCTGGTCTAGCGTGGGAAACCTGAAAGATTCCACCTCCAGGGAAAACAAAAAGTCTGATGCTGGAGATGAGAGTCTGGGGAAACTCTGGGCTCAGTTGTGGAGGGTGTTTCTTAGGCAGTAGATGTCTATACATAATATTTTGCCAACACATGGGCACAGAGCTGACAGCAGGGTATTGAGATAACAAGTGCCAGTGAGAGCTGGGAAGCATCCCATGCAAGCTGGGAAGCAGAAGCCCACTGGGGCCATGTGAACATTGTTCATAGAGCTTCATATCAGTTTGGAGCAAGTGACAGAGTGACTTGCATCTCTTTGTAGTATATTTTGTAGACATATCCCCAGAGAGCTTGGAGAAGTATCTTCAACCAATATCATAGAGACACATTTTCAAGAACACCTTCGCCGAAAGTAAGTTCCTTCAGCTCTAACTGTGACATACTTGGCTGGACTTCCAATGAAAGCCACTGTGAAAAAACAAGAACAAATTCTCCCTATTTTGGATCATGTTTTTAAAACCCCATTGCATTTAGCCATGGTTCCTAAAATGACACCTACTGTGTGCTGAGGACCTTTGCTGACCAAACTATTAATAACAATAGTAGAAAGTTAATCTTCCTGAAACCTCACTCCAGTTCGAAGTGCATTTTGGAAAAACTGTGTTTATGTACACACTAATCAAAAATATCAACCTGCCTTTAGTTTTATTCCAAAAGCAGGGATCACAGTGAACTGCTCAATTATACCAATACACAAATTAGTAATTCTTCCATAAAATAGCCTGGACTCTTACGCATGGGAAAACTACAAATGGAGTTGTTCACTAGTTTGCTGATGATCTCCTTATTTTATTGTTTCAACCGTTAGCCAAACCTGAGAGGCTTTGAAGTATCGGCTGTGACAAGCTGTTTGACACTGCTGTTAGTGTCATTCCCAAGACGACATTCATCATTCCCAATGAAAAGCGACAGTCTTGAGATTAAACTATTATTTCCTTATAAAGATGAGGAGTCATGTTTACTTATAATTAATATGCAGGCTTTGACAGGCCAGACATTTGTAGCAAAATTTCAAATTATCAGCACGAAAAAAAATACTTATTAACTGAAAATTAATATTTATGAGGTGGTTAAGTAGTTAAGTTTTACTTCCTTCAGTGGGAAATTGTTTTATAAAGGAATAGCTGTCCTCTTTCATGGAAGAAGTATTCCAAACAAAACTTGTGAATACACACATGGGGTTTTTCTGCGTCTGTTATCCTTGTTCAAATGCAGGGGGAAATCGCACACTGTCAGAAGAGTGCTTTGGAAGCTGTTTTCCACAAGTTTATTTCCCACTAAATTTGTTAAACTCAGCACAGAGAAATCTCAGTCCAGAAATTAAGAGTTTGAGCAAGTCTGAGGCTGACTGGGCTTCCCACAGCAGGCAGGAGCTGGTGAGAGCAGTAGCAAGAGGAAGAGCTAATCTGGGAGCTGGGTCACCTCCCATTCTCTGACTGGCTGCTGCTGTGGCAGTGATGCTATTTGCAGCCTTGCACTGCAGAAGCGATTCCTGTGGGAAGTAGGACACTTCCCATGTTGTGAAGGTGCAGTTAGCCTCTGGAGAATGTTTTACGGCACACTCCTGTTCCCCCATGGGCCCTGTGGCATGAAAAGGAATGCCAAGACTGCTGCACAAAAGGAAGCACTAGTGACCACAGTCCCTCGGAAAGCAGAGGCACAGGGAATCACCAGAGGTAAAGATAAGGACTGAAGTTTTCTGAGCCTCATGCCTGCACTTGAGCCTTTAAGCCAAGCAGGCACAACCTGAATACATTCAAGGAGGCTTCTTTCCCCTTTAAACACAATTGCAGTTTGAGAACAGACAGGGAATGAACAGGGCAATCATACTGCCATGCACTATCAGTTGTTACTGCTAACCACTCTCATTCTGAAATAACTACAAGAAAATGGGGTCAGTAAAGTACCAATTGTTCATTTAAATTGCAGAGATGGAGTACAGACTGTAACAATATTTGCAGAAACAAGCTTCTAAGGAACACAGGTGTCTTGGTTTGAAAGACAGGTATCTGCTAAAAGGGACAAGAGCCTCTTTTTTAAAGGAGAGTATAAACCCCCCCTTTTCCCTTCTTCCCTTCACTTTATTATGATTTTCGGAATTAAAGAGCTCTCAGGCAGAGATATGAGGGTAGGAATAACAGTTCTTTATTTATATATATATATATATATATATATATATATATAAAACAAGAGAAACAAAAACACAATAACTGCAAGATCAACAGCAACAGAGCAGAAAATCCAGTAAACAGTTCTGGTTGTGGACCCCTTTCCTTTGTGGTGCGATTACCGCTCTGATGTTCTCAGTGAGCAGAGAGAGAGAGAGAGCGGTGGATCCCACGTGGCTGGAGGGGCGCTGCGGGGAATGGCGTCTGTGTCCCAAAAGGGGAAAGGGCAGAGGGGAGAAGCCACTCACAGGTCCCGGCGCAGGGTCAATCCTGATGCTCCAAAAGGACATGTTGAAGTCGGTAGGAGATGCGGGAGAGTGTCTGAGCAGGAGGATGTGGGATCCCAGAGTCAGGGAAAGCAGCTCCCAGCCTCAGTGAGGCAGGGCCGAGAGTGTCGCCTCCCCCCCGGTGGACGAGCGAGCGGTGCACGAGCGAGCGGGCGGCAGAGCACAAGCCCCTCACCTCAGCTCTTTTTTTCCGGTGTTGCCCCTCTCCTCCCCCCTTCGAGAGAAAACTGTTAAGTGAGCTTATGGGTGTAGACCCAAATATTTAGCATAACAATGGGAAAAATTCCACAGAAAGAAAAAAGGAAAAATTCAACCCCCAACAACAGGTAGCAATAATTAATTCCCAGTTTCTGCCTTTTGCCCAGACTGATCTGGATGAAGAAAAAATAACTGAAACATGAAAGAACAAAAAATTGTATCTTGAAAAGCATCTCTGATGAGGTAGACTGTACCAGGAGAAGGAAGTTATTCTGCTCATTCTGCCCACATAAGAGAAGCTGATTTTTTGTTCATTAGTCTGAATAACATCCAGCTCTTCCAAGGATGAAATAGAAATTAGAAACTGAAAGCAAACAAAGAGGCCTTTGTTGAGATGACACATCTGTGACTGGAAGATCCACCAAGCTATGTGGCAATACCATTCTTTTTTTATTTGCTCATTCATGCAACTAGAGCCACGATATTTAATTCATCACTTAAAATGTTTTTACCTCACACAAGTGATTTTCAGATAGTGGCAACTAATTCATTCCATGCTGGATAGCTTCGTCACTGAGATTCACTGCAATCACTTACGTGATTTCTTATCTTGTTCTCTGGAAAATGCATCAAAATTGTGCAGTTAAAAGTAAAGCAGGATCTCAAGGACTCTTCAGTCTGCCAGCTACAGCAGTGGTTTGGAATCTTTACTCACTGAGACCCAGCAGGAGATGGTGAAGATGATGATACAGAAGCTTTTTGGAATTGGTGGGATAACTCACTACATGTGGAGAAAACTCGGACAAGTCAGTGCAAATACTTTTATGACAGAAGCACAAGTTCTTCTATGCTGAAAAAGAAAATTATCAACTCTTACACAACCCAAAGAATACTCATAATAGTAGTAAGTTACTTACAGAAGTAGAAGGGCCATAAAATTTTGTTTTCTACCATGACTGCACCTCCTGAAAATGCTACAATTGAAAAAGCAGTGGTCAGTAAGCAGGTGCCAAACAGGCATGAGCCTGTTGAGAATGAGAACATTCATTTCATTTAGAAGTCCTTTGTTGTGGCTCCCTCTTTAGATTAATTTAATGTAGAAGTCACATCAGTACTTGTGCCAGCACCAAAACACTTGGGGGCTGAGACTCTGCAAGGAGCCATTCCATCATGTCAGTTTCTCTCTGGAAACTCTGACTCCTAATTAGCTGCAACATTTCTGACAATGGACCAGAGCTCACTAATGTCCTTTCCAAGTGACTGTTTTCTCAGACTTAGTGTATTTCCAAGTCTTAAGAGAAAAGTGACTACTTTACAGATTCCCCATTTTGGCAGCAGTTTTCTCATTTTGCCCTAGCTGTATTTTATCAGGCATATGGTACAGTAAAGACTGGTATAAAAGAAATTATGGTGATGTTTAGGTCAGTATTTAATCTTGGAAATATTTTCTGTCAACTAGGAAGGTTAGCATACACTCTCGGACAGATTTTCAGTTGGAATACATCGTAAAGTAGCATAACTGTGACTGATTACTTCAACTGAGATCATGCATTTCAGCAAGAGTAAGCTGAATTGCACTGGCAGAGAGCTGATCTTATGTTACAAAAATTTGCTAATAATCCTGTGTGCTCTAGAATTCACTAGGGTGCCTGGTACTTCTTGGTCCTCCTGTAATTCAGATCAGCATTCCCATCAACTTCAGTACAGCATATATTCTGAAAAGGGCACTGCCATGCTCAGTCTGGCCAAACCTAACATTTTAATGTCTGCCTCCCCTTCCCCAGGGGAATACCATCTTTTCCTAGCATCCTTTGCATCTGGTCTCATAGGGATGTGGGTGCTGTGTAACTCTAATGCCTTTGGAAATCTTGCCCTTAGATAGTGAGACTTCTTGACCTCTAGAAAGTTTTTAAACCACACAAATGTTAAGAGTTATATCTCCATCTCAAAACATGATCCCCCTTAAAGGTTATTTTTAAATAATTGGTCCTTCAAAAGCTGTCTGGTTTTGACAAATATTAAGAATCTACTCAGGAGATATGGTTCCTTCTTCTCACAGAAACTCTTCATTCTAGTGCTTAAGTTGCATTTACATTAGTGACACCTTCTACTTATTAAATGCAAGAGTTCTCCCTTATCACTGCTTACAAACACTGTTGCAGTCAGGCAGTTAGAGAAATTTAAAGTTTCATTCAAAATATGAACCACCATCTTCTCTAAAATGCCAAAATCACTGCTAAAAGACACTTTAATTCTTCCTTTAATCAAGGCAAAGAGAGAGAGAATCAGTGACCTGAGTGACTGGGCATGGCCCTGACGTGTCTGAACTGGGCAGCCCAGGCAGAAAAGTGGCAGTGGCAGCTTCTATCAGCAGTCCAGAAATCATAAGGGAAACTAACAAGTCAGGTCTGCTGTCAACCCAGGAAAGGACACCTGAGCAACAATCTGGGAGCAAAACTGAAACAAGTACCTTTACAGCTTTGATCAGACCAAGACTGAAGGTCTGGGCTTGGGATTACATGGAGCTCCTGGACAATGAGCAGCAAGTGAGGATGGAGGAACCTGGTGAAGTCTCTTGTCAAGGGAGGGGATTGTCCCGCTCTGCTCTGCACTGGGGTGGCCTCACCTCAAGTACTGTGTGCAGTTTTGGGTGCCACAACATAAGAAAGACACTGAAACTATTAAAGACTGTCCCAAGGAGGGCAGCAAAGATGGTGAAAGGGTTTGAGGGGAAGCCATATGAGGAGTGGCTGAGGTCACTTGGTCTGTTCAGCCTGGAGGAGACTGAGGGGAGACCCCATTGCACTCTACACCTTCCTCGTGAGAGGAAGAGGGGCAGACACTGATCTCTTCTCTGTGGTGAGCAGTAACAGGACCTGAGGGAATGGCCTGAAGTTGTGCCAGGGAACGTTTATGTTGAACATTAGAAAAAGGTGCTTCCCCCAGAGGGTGGTTGGGCACTGGAACAGGCTCCCCAGGGAAGTAGTCACTGCACAAAGCCTGAGAGAGTTCAAGAAGCATTTGGACAATGCTCTCAGGCACATGGTGTGACACTTGGGGACGGTATTGTGTTCCTATGTTCAGGAGCTGAACTCAGCATATTCTGTGATTCTGTAATTCTGTAATTAGAGATCACTGGTATACTCTGGACTATAACAAAATGTGAAAGAATACAGTTCTTAATTATAGCATGACCAATCACACAGTATGAACAACAGATTCAAATAAAACCTAGCAATTATGTCCTGTAGGCTGAAATATTGCTGAATAAAATGCCTGCTTAATGATTTAGAAAGATGGAAAAAAAGTCTTGTTTGCAAACTGAACAGCGCAAAAGCTTAAAGGGATTAAATTAATCAAATAAATTATTAATTACAATTAGCTCATCCGTTAGAGTGGTGCATCTCAATGCACCAGCAAGCATCAGGGTCCTTTACATTGGTCCCAAAAGAGACATTTCAAAGTACAAACACTGTCCTATAGGGACTAGAAGAGAGGACCTCCTTCAATTGAATGTCTCACCACCAGTTTTTCAAGATCAAACTACTGTTCCCCTTACCTGGCCTAGTAAACAATTGCTTTCTACAAGTGTGAATATTCCTTCAGTAAGAGGGACTGTGAATCTTGCTTAGCAAGACCCTGCAACCCTGAGGTTAGCCACATTCTGGAAAGTGGAAGGTGGAAGGACAAGGGGAAGAACATTTTGGGAAAGATCCAAAGTGAGCAAAGACCATTTGCTTCTTCTGTAAAGAATTTAACACTGAAAAGAAGCACCAACAGGGTAGGACATGTGGATTGTTTTTTGCCCTGAATATTCTCTTTTGGAAGAGAAGGAACAAGCATTTCTATTTCAAACACTGAATATGGGGAGTGGTAAGATATCCCCCAGAAGCAGTAAGTCACCCAAGTCCAATGAAAGTTGGCTTCATAGGTCAATGATTTTCACCCCTTTCCCTGCCTCTATGTGTCCATTATATGCAGGTAGGTGATGGGGTTGTTCATTGTGTCCATGGAAAGAGAGAGCACAGATCTCAAAGTGGGCATTACAGCACTCCACCTGGAAAACTTAGGTCAGCAGCTTAGAGTTTCAGTGACAGAGCAAGGACCAGAGTGTAGGTCCCACAAGTCAATATGCAATGTCTGATCCACTGGACCACAACCCAGATTGCTTAAGAAAAGATATTAAAATATACGTAGCATGAAGCTTTACATGTTACTCTATCAGGATCAATAGGACAATTCTTCAGAACTATGTTCTGCTAAAGCTCAAAAGACTGATTAGAATAAAAGTTTCAATAGTATATTTTTCTGATACCATTTATTATCCTGCATGATTTGACACAGTGTAGTATATTGCACCTGTAAATCAGTTGCAGCAAAATATTTAATGATGCATTAACTGTGGTATTTCACATCTATTACAGTTCTTTAGCCAATGTTGAATGCTTTTTCAACAGCTTAATCCAGCCCTGAAGTACTAAGCAGGCATATTCATTCATCATCAGGGTGCATATAGTCTTCTCTTCTGCTCTTTTTGTTTTATTAAACCCTCTATCTACAAGCATGACATTAAATAATTTCCCAGAGCCATTTCTTCACAAAATACCCACCACCATCCTCACACTTTTATTGGAAAGAAATAATCTTTTCATTCATTATTAGATTATTTTTGTCCTTTGGCACAGGCTAAACCTGGCATTGACTTGGACAGCAAGAGCTCATAGATAGAGAGAACTCATAGATAACTCACTGGTGCCCAGGTGACAAAAATAAGAGAAGGTGGAGTTACTGAATGGCTTCTTTGCTTCAATCTTTACTGCTAAGGCCAGCCCTCAGGAATCCCAAACCCTAGAGGCAAGAGAGAAAGTCTGGAGAAAAGAAGACCTGCCCTTTGTCAAGGAGGATTGGGCTAGATATCTTATAGAAAAACTGGATAGCCACAAAGTCAAGGGTCCTCAACACGTTCCTCCATTTGGGGAAAATCTGTACAATCTTTAGCTGTTAGAATCACCTTTCCAAGCATCTTCCATTTCCTCCAGGTCCTGCATAAAACTGCTTCAAATCCTGGAGAGCAATGTGGAGAGTGATGATTGATCTTTCTTCTGCCACTTGCCATTGCTAGAACAGGAAGAGAGAATAACTCGCTTATGGCTGTTCTTTGTAGCTGTGGGTTAGGGCATTAACCCTTTGGAGCGGCGGAAATAAGACACACAGCTACATGGTCCCTCTCAAGATAGGAAAGAGACACTTTACTGAGAGCACGATTCATACTTACATGGTCTTCCGAAGAGCCAAGACAAAACAGTAGCTCATTGGATAATTGAGAAAATGCCTCTGGGACAGCACTTCAGAATGAGTCCCACGGCCAGCACCAGGTGTTAATCTAATGTTATTAATTCCATTCTATTTTGACCAAATTATCATGCTGGGAGAAAGTCTCCCTACCGAAGCTGACATGTTATCAGCTTGGGAACGGAGCTGAGAGAACAGGAGAAGATCCAGCCTGGGAATGATTTTCCTGGCTGTAATTTTCCTAGATCTCTAACAGTATGTCCACAGTTCTTCTTGGCAATTGTCTTTCCTCTCCATTCACCTACAGAGATAAATCCTGCCATGGCAGAACATAGCCTTAAGGAAACTCTTCTGTACAGTATGGAATGTTAATATTTTATTGCATTGTATAACATTGGTTTTTAAATGTCTTTCTCTTCATTTGGTACCTCTTTTACTACAATATTAGTTCCAAATTTGCTATGTGCTTTTCCTTCTACCTATTCTTTGTGTCCTCACTCTGATGGTAATTTGTGCAGATCCTGCCAGTTCAACCTTCTTTATGCAGAGTAACAATGGCACAAGGACAGCAAGTTGATCGTGTTGCTTTCTTTTCCTGCTTTAGAAATGGAGCACAAATGTCTGGGCCTGGATACCCTTCTAAGGAAAAACCTCAGGATAGTGTTTGATAAATGGAAGCATTTTGGAAAATCAGTGTGGTTTCTAGGAGGGGAAAACTGGGCTAGAACTCTAAAGAAAATGAGGAAAGCAAAAGCTAGCAGGATGTCTCCAGCCAGTATACTGTCCTAGCATGAGAGACTGAGCTGAGTTACAGCTGCAGACTTCTCACATCACGTGTGCAACACACACACACACACACACAAACATGTCTGCAAGAGGTAGGGAACAATGTTGTAGCAACAATGTGAGAAAGGTCAGAAAGAGACTACAGGAAGGGAAAGTGACTCACATCGGCTTCCTAATGCCACAAATTCACAAGTACCAAGATGTGTGCATGCAAACAGGCTTTTAAGCAGTCAGGCATTAAGAGGCTGAGAGACATGTGAATGGTCATCATTCTCATGATGACACAGAGAATGAGGAGCAATGGCTGTCCAGTCCACCTTAAAATCTTAGGATGATGACCACTGGTTGGATTTTGATAGGCTTTTTTGTAGCCCTGCAGGAGCTGACAGTGATTCCACCATTAAAACACCTCACCTTTTATGCTTATATGAACAGTCAAGAAAATTTCCAAAGACTAAATATTTCTTGCCCTCTTACAACCATTTCTCCCAGATGCACATACTTTAATGAGTAATATCCAAGGGATCAGACCTTACTTATTTGTGCTGAAAACAAAGAGAGCATTGCTTTTGGAGTCCCCTAAATCCTCCTGGTACTCAGGTACTTTCCTGAAAGTCAACAGAAAATAATTCAAGGATCACAGTTTAGAATCAGTCAAAACTATCAGTTGAAGTACTTTTAGGCGAATTATTCCTCTTGCCTCATGAAGGATTATGTTCTGCACCTTTCCAGATGCTCCTGTCTTATCCAGTGGAGTAACCTCTAACCTGACAATTTGGGTATTCATCTCAGCTAAGCATATTATCCAATGTGTCACTGAATTAGTAATCCATCTCCTCCTTTCCTTATCACTGGGTATGGAATATTTAATAATTGACACTTTATACTGTCAGTATTAAATCATGTTGGCAGAACTCTTCATTTATTGGTCTCAAGACAATCCTTTTCTCTCCCTCCCAGTGAAAGGGATAGAGGAGTAAGGAGAAGTCAATCTCTACCCCTGAGAGCATGTGATTTTCCAGTGAGAAGATGGGAGAAAGGGGGAAAGCTGTTCTACTCTTGGAAAGAGCCTTGAAAAACAAGTGATAGCAAAGTCCTGGTCCAGCCTCAGTAAGCACAAGGCACCACTAGTGCATCTAGTTTAACCTACTTTCTCTAGCCAGGGGTCAGCAAATTCAGGGCTGACTCAGACTTTCCCTGATATGTATAGATCCCTGATATGTAAAGACTTTGTGCACAGGCAATAAGATAAAGAGCAGAGCTGAGCAGGAAAGAATAGAATACAAGAGCTGAAATTGAGGTCTTGGCCAGTTTTCTGAACCTCCTGTTCACAGGCTGTGGTGTGCTAGGCCAAAGAGTTCCTGTCACAGAATGGGTCAGGATGGAAGGGACCACAGTGGGTCATCTGCTCCAACTTCCCTGCTCAAGAAGGGTCATCCCAGAGCACATTGCACAGGACTGTGTCCCTCCACCACTGTGCCTGCTCTGTTCATGCTGCTGTCAGGGTGCTCTCAGGACCAAGGGACGTCCTTTCCCTCCTGTGCTGGCAGAAGCACTGGCTCATAAGCTGAATAAGGTCAGTTGCTTTCTCCCCATTTACCGTTGTGTAGACTGCCTAGCTATTTCTATTCTTGTCTCGCACCTCTTTGTCCCTCTGTGATCTCTCTGGGCTGAGAAGTAAATTATTTTCACTGCCCACATAAGTTCTGCCTTCTCCCTTTCCTTCCCAAGCCTGTGTTCTCTTTGTGCTTGGCATATGAACTAAATATCTTCTAGGCAGGAATGACATCGTACCCTGCACCCAAGGCATCTCTTCTGTCCTATCTATTTGGGCCGTAGGTACCCAAACCATGCAATTCCTGTCTCTCTACAGGCACAAGTGCATCATCGCTTCTAAATGGAGAAGTTAATGGAGCAGTTCTAAAAATGGCACTGTATCTAAAATCAGAAGTTTTTGGGCACTCATCTGGCATTAACACCTGGTTACCTCTGGAAGTCAATTTTGAATGTTCCCTAGTGGATCATTCCCTTTTTATGTCCTCTGTTTGCTGAAGGCCACTGAGATTATTATTGGGAAATTTACCATTTGAGTCATCTCTTTCCCTGACAAAATTGGCTTTATGGTTTCGCAAACAGGAATATTTATTTTCCCGCAAAATAAATATTGATAAACTTACTTCAGTCAATATTTACTATTTGGTTATGGGAAGAAGCAAAAAAGTCTAGCCCAAAGTTTAATAGAGTTTGATGTCTGTTTTTTATCTACACTACAAACACAATATCATACTGCTAACTTGGCAGAAGAAGGAAAATTAGTTTTCATTCATATTACTGAAACACTATGGGGCATTTTGTAGTAGGAGAATGATAGGAGTCTGGGGCTTGTGCACCAGTCACATTTTTCCAGTCAGCAGCTTTGTGTTGGTTTCAGTTATTTTGGGGGGAATACTGAGGTGTGAGTTAAATGTGACCTGTCACTTCTGTTCTAAAAGGCTGCATCTCCATAACATCTCCATAACACAGAGGCTCTCCTCTTATTCCAGAAGTAGTTGTTTCACAAGCATTCTAAACACCACAGTGCTTGCTTATGGAACTCTTCACTGTGCTGTGTGAGAACATGTGTACTAATTTGACCTGGCATAAATTCATAATTCCTGACACCTAGAAAATGAACATATTACCTTATTAAATGCTGCTCACTCACAAATGCACAGACCAGCTGTTTCTTCCCTCCATTATTGAACTGTAGCAAGCACTTTCTAGAGGAAAATTAAAAGTAATGATTACAATAAATTAAAAAATTCAATTTAAATTCTGCTACATGGGAAACCACAACGTATTTTTTAAATGTTGTCTTGTATTCTTTTTAAAGTTTCTACATGTTACATTGGATCCCCAATAGATAAAACATCTTCCTTTAAAAACACAGGTTTGTTTACTTTAGAGAATGTGCATACATCTAAGTAGAAATAGAAAAACTGACTGGAGAAATATGAGACACCATATAAGTGAACCAAAAGATATTCTGGTCTTTGGTGTGTGTCACACACATTCACACACCCTCCCTTTCCTGTCCCTGAGGGGCAATGTCATTTGTCCTTAAATGAGAACACCAGGTGTGTATTAATTATGTTCACATAATTAATGCTTCCAGAGATGCAGGAGTCGAGATGCTTGTGATTGACTTGGGTGCACATTGTCTTGCATAAGGGTATTAAAACCTGATGGGCCGATGGGATAAACTGGTCTCTCCAGCCTGTGAGTAAAAGCACTATGAGCTGGTCAAATACAGAGATAAAATCCTAAAATAGCTCCCTAGGTGCTTTGCTGCTTTTTAATTGTGATTTCTGCAAGGCCAAAGACTGTAAACCTGGAATAGATTAATTGTTATTAAGATACTGTATTAGCAATATTTAGATACTGTATTAGCAATACATCTCCTATCATCCATGTAATCACTGTGTCCTCCTTGTCCCACCTGGCTGAGACTCTGTGGGAACTCGAGGTGAGTTTGACCCCAAGATCCAGGGAATTCTTTTCCCAGCTCTCGGATCCTCTGATTTCTTGAATGAGGCAGGCACAAGAGTCGGTTTTCGGTCTTAGGAATTGGTTTATTATTTTCTTATCTTACAAGGTCGTGTCTGGCAGCACTGCAGGTCCATCTGGCAGCACAGAACACGAGGTTCTTCCCTCTCTGGGGGATGGCACAGGTTTTTATACAGAAATCTACGTATACTATGTTTACAAGTCTATACCAATACCTATCA
>VZTT01063156.1:2002-22954 GCA_013400855.1 Buphagus erythrorhynchus | reverse complement strand
GTTTCAAGTCTCCTTGACAAAACACAATTAATGTAAAAAATGCCTGTCCAGCTTCAGTCTCCCTGAGATTTCTAATTAAAAAGCTGACTCATGGACTACACTGGTGCATTTACAGTAAAACAAATCAAGAGTAATTCAATTGGTACTGATTTACATACTTCAAGTTTGGAATGGTGTACGTGAGAGCAAAAACTTCCCCAAATCCCTAATGCACTTTGATTTATTTAAGGCATTCCACACACTTATAGATCTCTCTTTCTAAGTCATTTAAGCAATAGGATATTGCAACAACATGATTTCCCTACGCAAGCCATAAATGTTCTTAAATTGACTTTGTGGAGTGTTTCTGAGCCAAAGAGGAAATAATAAACCATTCTGAGCCCAGGTGTGATGCAGTTAATAGTTAGCAGTGCATCATGAGTGACCAGACTGAGGGAATGCTACATGAGGACACCTTGGCCTCTTTTACAGCTAAGGGCTTTGCCCCAGCACCTCTGCACCCTTCCACCCAAGCTGCCATGGGGCTGCTGTCCCACAGCTTCTCTGGAAGTATTTTACCTTTCTTGTTCTCCTGCTGTAGTTCTGCTATTTCCCATATGTTGCTATCCTTATGTCACTGTTCCTGCATCTGCTGATATGGGAAATTCTTGCCACAGCAAGGCAATCATCCCTTCTTCACCTCCTTTTCCTCTGTTTTGGTTGTAGTTTTTGAGCTACTTTAGGGACCCCAATAACACAGAAGCATTAAGCTTAGCAGTCATACAGAACTTAGCCTCTGTTGCCAATCAAAATGAGCTTCAGCATCATAAACAGGAGCAAACAACGGGGCCTCAAATAGGTCCTGGTGAAAAATATACTGTTACTGTGGCAAAATATTGCAGGGACAGCCACTGCACTGAACAGGAACCCAGGGGAGGATACTGATCTGGGAACCCTAATTGTTTATCCTCCTCTTTCTTTCTCTTGTTCTCTACTCTTGACTTTTTATTTCCCCTAGAAGTAAATTTCAGCCTTAGAACTGATGAATTACACCAGGTCCAGAGCCTCCCAAGAAATCTTCATGAGCATGAACTTGTCTCAACCTTATTTGTGCAAGAGAGGCACTATAAATCAAAAAGAATGAAAATAACAGCCTAGCCAGTAACACCATGCCTATGCTAAGCAGCACAGAAGCTTCTGGGACTGTTTCCTGGCCTTGAGGCTGACTGTCAGGACTGATCTGTTCCATGTAGCCTCTTCCACACAGTCAGTGTGACTGCATCTGACCTTCCTGCTGGGAACAGCCCTGGTGTGAGCTGACAGTGGCTCAGACACCACTGAGTCCATCAGGCAGTGCTCAGCTCTCCACACAGTGGGCATCAAGGAGTCACTTCAGTCATACAAATGCACCTGGTGCCAGCTGAGCTGCTCATACAGTGTAAGACAACCCATGGGGCAGGCAGAGATCAGAGAGAGCCGTGCAAGACACCATCCCCAATCAGGATGGGCACCTCCAAACTTCTCAAATTACTCCAGATGCTTATGTATGCAATAGAACTGGGCACTTGCTGCTGGTCAGGAGTAATTCTTCAGTTTTCACTCAGTGTTCTCCAGATCTGCCTACACCAGGGGCTTAGAAGCCTGTGCTGGGACTCAGTTGCCAGCACTGGCAGCCAGCGGGAGGCTTGTTTTGTTGTGAGATATCCAGGAGACTTTCTCCTCAGATAACTAGACATACAAGTGCACAGGCAAACACTCAAATTGAAGTGCTGTAATATTGATTTGAATCCTGCCTTTGGGCACTATGATGATGAGTGACTGCAAAAGCCTTTAACTATGGTGAGTGTTTTCTGGGCATTCTGAGTTGTATGATGTTACTCTGCATGAGCAATACTGGTACAAGTGGCTCCTACATTCAAACAAAACAAAACAGAAAACAAAACAAACAAAACAAAGAATTTGTACATTATTCAACAAACTGAAGTTAGATAAAATCTGGCTGTGATAGACTTCCATCTTCTTTGGTATTTCATCCCATGTACTAACTTCACACTATGAGCACATGAATAAAGATATTGCAGACTAAATAAAAAAAAGCATGAAAAGATTTTTAAAAGATCTTTATCTGGATGGTTTGTTCCATTAAGCTTTGCTGCTAAATTCTAATAATCTTTCTCATATTACAAGCCATACCTAGGGATATTATTGCACACCTTAAAAACCTGACCATATAGCTGATAGCAGATCAATAATTTCATACTTGCTTTTTTCCCCAGAATGTTCTAATAGCTTAGTATTAGGAGTAAACTTCACATATGCATACTCTGCTTTCACCATGTTTTGCATTTATCAAGATGGATGTCAGAGCATTTTATTGTGCTCTCATATGCAAGGTTGTTGAAAGAGATTGAAAGATGAAGGAAGAGAAGATCATGAGAAATGAGAAGGATTATAAAAGACTTAGAAATAAGCCTCAATTTTATTGAAACAGGTACCTATACTGTTTGGCTTTAAGGAAGCTTTAAACCCTTATCTTAAGGATCCTTGTCACTGCAAAATGAACTGATGCTACAATGATTCAATCCTGTGCACAATATTCCTGAGCTCGAGTGCTCTGCATTCACTGTCAGTGTCAAGCAGGGTTCAGAGATAATAGGCAGCTCTTGATAGACCAGCATCCTCTCTCAGGTGTCCTACTGAAAGTTTCCTGAATCCTCTCTTTGAGCTCCAAGCAAAAGAGAACATGAAAGAGTAAAGAAGAGCAGGAAATGGAGAAGTTGAAAATGCAAAGGGTTAGAAGCAATGAATGTGAAACAGAGGAAACAGAAGCTTGAAGAAGTTAGTGGTAATTAAATGAATGCATAATATGCAGGTTCTGGAAACCATTTACCCCAGGAGGTAATTATCCAGAGGGTAATTTCATGCTAAGGAGGCTGTTATGCTGTTAATTTTTTAAAGGGTATGCCTAGCTATGCTTGCTGCATCTCCAGAGCTCTGCTCAGAACTATGATACTTTACAATTCTGCTTCAGCAGAACAGGTTACTGCTTGAGCTCAATTCTCAAATCAGTCACATCAACATATGTGTTTCATTCCCATTCCCATTTCATTTCCCCTGGTACCCTTTGGTGAACTCCAGTGATTATGAGGATAAGGGATTATTTGCACACTCTAGATCCAGGTAGAGATCAGGTACTGCAAATGTTTGTTTTATAGCCTGCAAATTCATTGCCTTTTGTGACTTGCATTAACTGAAATAGTGATTAGCAGTCATGTTATTAACCTATTATATAACCTATTATATAGATAATATCTGCCTGAATGCTATCTAAAAGCTTGAGGATCATTTAGTATGTGTTTTTGTTTTTCTCTATAGTGAAGTATTTAAGGTGTTTACAAGACTTCAAGAATCTTGGTAGATTAGTCATTCAAAAAAAGTTTGCTGATTCCACCAAAGGCTTAGTGATTACTTACTGAAGTTAAGGAAATAATTTCCATTTATCATTTCTTTCTGATTTGTAGAAATGACCATTTTCTACTGAAAGCTTGATTAGATAGAGAGCTACTTTTAATTAAATAGATAGTTTAGAAAGCAGGTAAATAGGGAAATCTAGGAAGAAATAGAATGCCTTCTACTTACAATACATATTAGAAGATTCTGTCCTGGCACTAATACATTATGGTCTTGTTTAATTATTTCTGACAGACAGGAAAGTTTGCTGGGGAATCAGATTATTACAAGTCAGAATACTTTGTGGGAAGTAAAATTTTTGAGTCAGAATCAGCGTGTTTTTTCATTTCCATAACATATTCTGGAGCATAGCAAATAAGTTATGATCCATCTATAACCAGTTCTTACTAACAAATGTTACCAGCTACTCATTTTGACAGATTATGGGAAATATGAACAAGAAGTACAAAACTGGCCAGAAATGGAAGAAAAGGTTATGCCTCTCTATTTTTCTCTCTCTTTTCACTTGAATTTTATTTTTTTAAATTTTCTTTATAGCAGCTTTGTTTGCTTTAAAAAATAGAGAAGGACCTATGGAGAAAGGATTCCTGAAATGTCATCCATATTTTGAAAAGAGAAAACTTTGCATTTTCATTTTCAAAATCTCATCTTTAAAAGGAACATAATCTGCTGGGTAAGGCAGAAAATGTTAAAAGCAGACCAAACAAATAACCTTAAACATTACCTAGTTCCAGTTTGTATTTGAACCTGTGCCTTGGGCTTTGATTTTATATTTAATACTTTTTCTTGGGTCTAATTGCTCCAAAGAAAGAGTGATGAAAGCTAGAGATTCTGTAACAGGAAAAAAAAAAAAAAAAAACAAAACTATTTGTGGTTATATCTATTGGTTAAATAAATCCCTCTCAGTGAAGTTCATTTGTTGTGAACTCCTGAAGAAATGAGATGTTTCACATCCAGAACATTTTGAGAGGTTACTGCTGGGTACCATCGATGGGATTTTACTGCTGCTGAGCTCCTTGTCCTTCAGGACTCTTACATTTCTCTGCAGCTCTCCATACACATGCACAGAGTGATCTCAGGAGATTGGAGCAAGTGGCACAATGTGAACGTTCTGGCTCCTTTCAGAAAAATTTCAGGTTTCTACCCTGTCTCTGAAGGCAAAGAAACCACATGTGGTCTGTGAAGAGGTCCTCCTGCTGTTACTTGAAACACATTTTAAGTGCTACTTAAAACACATTTTATTCCCCAAATTGTTGAGGACATCTATGCTTTCACATTGTGTATTTGGGGCAATGAACCCTTGTGGTTTCACGTTGAAGAAGAAATCCTGATTTATATTCCTCATCATGCAGCTACTTTTCCACTTTTGAGCAAGTTCTGACTTTTCTTATCTCTCCATAAAAAGTATTATGACAGGAAGTTCTTGTCATCAAGACACGTTACATGGCTAATTAACTTATATTTGCAATGTCTTTTTTATGGCACTTGTATGAAAAGCCTTACATTGCTGTTGTAATGAGTTTGCTCTCTTCCTATCAACTGCAAATGAAGCAGTGGCTGTTTAATACTGAAGCATATTTCTACTCTTAATTATGGGCTAGATTATTATCACTCTCAGCCCAGCTTGAAGGTACTCTCCTCTTTGCAATATCCATTTCTCAGGTTTGTGCTGTTAGGTTCAGCTAATTTATTTTTGTAATTGGAAAGGAAGTAAGTTTGAGGAGGCATCACTGTGCTTCATCTTGCCCATCAGGGCTGAATAGCTTGTGGTCATTTGAATGTGTTAAGTATCCCGGAGTGCAGTCAGGAAAAGCACTGTAAAATGTAAATTGCCTTGCACTGAAAATGTAGCAGCTGTTAGGAAGAACGAAGAATAGGACTGAAATGAAGGTGAGCCTCAGCTCAAAGGCTGTGCTCAGTGCCATGGCCTCTCAAACCAGGCACTGACTCCTAGTATTTGCAACACCCTATTTCTTTCATATTATTTGGAAGTTAATTACAGGGCCCATCAGCTTTTTTTGGCTCAATAGTATTTCAGCGAAAAGTATTTAGGCATTATGTGACTGGTTGCAAGGGAGATTATCGAGAAGTCAGAGAAGTGTAATAATCAAGGGATTTCTCTGTTAATAAAGAACTTGATGAAAAACAAATTAGTTAACAGTACACTGAGTTGAAATCTTGCTGATGGCAAATTTTGAACTTAATTTAAAAAAAAACCAACTTGAAGACATTTTCATGTTTTCCATAACACCAAAATTAGGCAGAAAATTTGTAAAAATGTAGGTCTCCAACTCACCCTTTTAGGTGTGCAGATGAACCTCATTGGTATATAACATCTGAATGCTTCTGTCACACTGTTTTAGAACCTGAACCCAGAAACCATTGTGTTTGAAATTAAAAACTTGATGAATTTATTGCAATGAAATCCACATCTATCCATAGTTGCATTACCCCTTACTATGCCTGTTTAGGAATCATGTTAAGGAGAAACTACAGCCTGTGCTTTGTTTGCTGAGACAATGAGGCTGCCTGTGCTCCTGGTGTGCCAGGACAGAGGCTGCCATGCAGGTTATGCAAGGTGCTCAGTGTGTGGCATCCTGAGGAAAGGGATGCCACAACTGGGCTGGCATTGCCAGGACCACCCCAACAGCACCCGACCTTCCAGTGTGGAATGGCATCTGGATCCTGCCAGAGCCTTTCACAAAGCAGCAGCTGGGAATCCACGCATCATCCTGCAACCTGCAGACTGTCATTCATGGCTCAGAGGGCAAGCTCTCCCTCCAGAGCACACAAGGGTCTTGTTTCCACACTGGTTTTCTCCAGAATCAAGGGGTATTTTTTCTCTTGCCAAGTAACGTATATTTCAGCTGACATGGTGCTTGTAGGCAGAACAGAGAAGAGCTTGTTTTGTATTCATGTTTGCATTGCCAAGTGGAACATTCACACAATAATGTTAATGCAGCATAGGAAAATTGCTTCACATTTGCTTTCCTTCGTGGGCTATGTTCATGGATTGTGTGAAGGTTTCCATTGTATGTATTCAGCATGAAGCCATGCATCAGTGCCACAGCATTTCCTTGATTCTGCCTACTACATTTTTCAAACGAATAATATAATGCACATGTATTTTGCCCCAAGAAAACAAATGCATCCTCACAAAAAACAATCAAGAAGGGAAGTGTGTGTATTTTCGTCTTGATAATCCCAACCCAAAGTGCTAAAACTTTGGGTCCTCAAAAATCATAATAATGTCTTACATGAGAATAGGAAAATTTATAATACCTTGATTTTTTTTTCCTATTTTTCTTTTTTTTTTTTGCTTTGAGTATTGAGACACACTTGGGGCATATTTTCCTCTTTTTTTTTTGTAGCCATGAATTCTAGAAACTTGTTTTTTGAAATAAAAACTTTCCAATACTTCTGCCCATATTTCAGTCAAAAAGTCAGATTTGAATAAATGCAGCATTACTTATTTTGACCTTCATAATAAGGCCATGAAGGCAAGAGGGTTGCCATATTTTTGCAAGCAAAGAAACATGGCACATAATAAGCAAATCAGGGTTTTATAATGAAAACTCTTTCCAGCAAGATGTGCAATTCCCTTACAGTCTCCTGAAAATGCCAAGTAGAGGTGAGTTCATTTCACCTAATCCAAGTTTGCTGTTTGGGATCTGTAATTGAAGAGATTCATATCACCTAATTCTTTCTGTCTTGTAGGTGTCTAACCTAAATAATCTGCTAAGGCTCCTCTGAGGGTTAAGGGAGAGTGACAGGAACCTCCAGACTGCAATTCATTCCATCTGTCATAGGCACTTGTCCTGGGGAAGAGCGAGTTTCCACAGCATCCCCTGATTTTACAGGAAGCTTGGGACAAATCGTTCCCTCCTGTATTTTTCAGACAGCTGAGGTCAGTTGTGAGGGATCTCACTGCAAATCCCTTCCTGAGCTCTGCTGCTCCCATGTGTGAGCTGGGCTCACACTCAGAGCATGAGCCAAACTCTGAGGGCCACGTACCAACCTGGTTCTTGGTAGTTAAAAATGGATGCAAACTTTTGTGCTTCTGTGCATTTGACAGCTTATGAAACAATTTAGTTTGTAATACATTTGCTTAAATGAAAACCTGATTAATTCTACTGTACTGACTTATTAGAACTAATAGGTTTTGTTACATGTGTTGCAATTTAAGCATTGTTAATTATTCAGAGCTGAATATCACAAAACATTTGTCATGAATATTTGCACACATTTTAAACAAAATTGTCCTTGACAGTGTTTGCAACAGTTAAATATTTGATTTTCATGTATATTTGGGTGATACAATTTTCTTTTCATGAATATCAGCAGAAAGTGAATCTCACATGGTAATCCACACAAATATTTATTTAAGAGAATAGTTGTACCTGGAATATACTTGCCAGCATTTTCGAGAATCACTGAGGTGAATGGTCATGCAACCAGCAAAGCAATTTGAAGTGTAACTTCTGCAGATGTCACCAGGGAGAAAATGGGAATGACAGTCACTGGGTAGCACCACATTCCATTGAAAAATACCCCAACTGCCACTTGGTAATATAAAAAACAATATTATCAAAACATAATAATAATAAATATTAGTTAAACATAACTTTCCAGAATCTCCACATTCAGGGGAACAAATCTCCTAGGTTGACCTGCCCCTGGGACATCACACTGTGCACTACACAGTATTCTGTCCCTGCACTGCATTGATTCCAGCTATGCAACCTGTTGCCTGGAGTGAGGCTTCCAGTGTTCCCACCTGACATGGAGGGAGTGGGGACAATACTGAACGTGTCAGAGAGTGACAGCCTTTGACACCAGTCTTTCATGTGACACAATTCTTGATACTCATCCTGCCATGCTTTGAATTTCCATGACACAGCTATTGGCACCTAACTTATATTACTCCAACTATAATTACATGGTCAAATAACTCCTGTTTCCTCATTGCTTTGAGAACCTGTTGCCTCCTAGACATAAACCAGTTGAATATCCCTTCACCTGAGCTTGTTGCTTTCCAAGAGGACCCAAAGCCAATCTGGGGATGGGAAACCCCCGAGACAATTTCATATAAGCAATAAGTGATTGTGGGAGACAGCTCTCAAGTACAGCAAGGAAGGTGTCACAGCTCCAAATCACTTTTCAGAGTGCAGAGCACATACCATTATTCTCCTGATACTAAAACACCATTCCTTGTGACCCAGCCACCGTGTCATTTCAGTCATTTTGAATTAGGAGAAAATCACAAAGATAATAATTATGTTCTAGGGCCAAGTGCTCAAATGTGTAAAAGCAGACTGTTTGTGCTAAAGTGGGCACTCCTGAGCAGTGTGGACGTGGCACACCCTGGTACCAAACTGCAACGTTCTTCAGATGCATGAATGGGGCCATTGCTCCCGTTTTCAGTACAGGGATTGTGGGCATCTGCATCATTACTAGCTAAGGATAGGTGAGATAATTCCCTACTGCCTTGCATGACATATCTGTTTCTGCCTTTTCAGGAGAGGGAAAACCATTAAGAAGAAGATCAGGCCAGTGGGATGAACGAGCAGCTGTTGAGTGAGGAATGCACTGGCAGTTTCTCAGGACTAAAGAGAGCTGGTGTGTGAATCCAACGCCTGCTGCTCTTTGAGCTACTGCCTGGACCAATAAACCTCCTGTTAAAATGAGCCTGCTGTGACTGTTTTGTTGGTATTTTTAATTTAAACAATAGCTAATTAAATATGAAAGCAATTAGTATTTCTGTTCAAACAGCTGTCATGTAACTGCATGTCTGGTGCTGCAGTTATGATTCCTTAGCAGCACTGCAAATGGTTTAGAAGCAAAGACTTTTAGGGAGTGGAAGGGGAAATAGAGCAATATTTACTATGGGCACTGAAACCCACTTGCAGGTGCATTTAGCTTTTGCTGCATCAATTTACAAGCATGTGGGATACTTATGAACAGAAATATACTTTGGATTATGGTGGAACTTTAAGTAACATTAAAATACACAAGAGGGAGAGAAATACGGTGGCTGATGCTGTCTTCCAGCTTTACCCATAGATTTTCCGACACAGGGTCTCAAAATGTCAGTGAAGAACAAAAGTATCATGGTCTTCTTCCATGCTTGATGCTCTTCATACAGCCCAGTTTGATGACAGCAAAAAAAGGTCAGTAAGGACCTAGTGAGGTGTGAAATCAGCTGGAATTCCTGTTCTCCTCTTGGCAGCAAACTGTAGTTTACACGGGGAAAAGCTGAAGCACGCAGCTTTCCTACACTTCCTACCCTCCCCTGTAAGGTAGTGAAGCATCAGGGCTCTCCAGGGATCTGGTTTTACAGAAGACATGCTGGCAGTGGCAGGATCTGCAGCAGCCTGGGTGCAGGCAATGACTGCAGCTCCTCGTTTGGACCCTGGCAATGTGCATCTCCTCTTTCACTGCTCACAGCCCTGCATGCTCCTGCAGCCCAGGGCTTGTGTGCAGCTGCAGGCAGGTTTGCCTAACAGCAGTCTGTGGGATGCACATACCTTCTCTCTGCTGTCCTTGACCAATCTTTTTGCATTGGAGCATGCCCTTGCAGCTTTTCAAAAGTCCAAAGTTGTGCAACTGCTACATTTGCTATTAGGGTCTGTATCCTGGTCAATTGGAGCTATTCACTTGCCACTCATTTTACCTGTATGTTTGTATTCTGAACTGTTAAGTGCATTTGATCACAATCTTTTTTCAAAAACTAATAGCAAGTGTTCCAAAATATTTTAGGTTTTTATTGATATTATCATGACTTTCTGTGTTGAATCATGTGCTAACTTAATGATACACTTAAACAGAACTGCCATTATTACAAATTCAATTCTTGTATAAGAATATGGGGGAAAAATACTCTTAAAGCAGACCTCTAGCTGGTCTAAATCAGCAGAGTTTCCTACAAATTAAAAGCTCAATTTCGTTTACTGTGACTGAGAACCAAGCCTACTTCTGCTTTGGTTGGCAAGCATACAAAAGAACCTCATTACTTCCAAGTTTTTTATTGTGAATAAATAATTGGCATTGATCTATGTTCAGTCACCTTCTATACATTATTAAACACTTGTTTACTAAACAACCTTTACAGTATAAAAACAAGAAAAAACTTCACTGAAAAATGAATCAAATCTCTGTATAAAATCAACCTAAGGAATTTAGAGGTAAGGTGAATGAAGTTCATTTAATTAAAAGATTGCTTGAGGGGAGACATTGGCAGATCAATTTTTTAAGTTTGTGGAATTACGCACTGATATGCAAGTTTAAAGCTGCTGCCTCTGATTGCAGAATATAACAAATGGGGAACATTATATATTTATGAACCATTCAATATCTTCTCCCCCCCCTTTTTCAACTGGTTTATTGGAAAAAAAAAAAATCCATTCCAAGTTGTGACAGCCCGAGTTAAACAGACATTACCAAAATATATATAAGAAGGTGTTAACGTACATTTCAACATGAAATTCTAATTGAAACTTCCACACAGTGGAAACCAGGGAGTAAGTTTATGGCCTGGGGACATGCAGAAACTACTTTATAAGAAATTGCCTTTTTGATAGTGAATATTAACTGATTTCTTTTAGGTTCATAATTTATTGAATAGATTTCTTCCATTTATTTGTACTTGGGGAATTTTCAGAACTTCCTGAAACTTTGAACCTTTTAGTTTCTTATTAAGGGGTATATGTTAAAAAATATGCATAGTGGAAATATTAAAAAAGTTTTATTAAAAAAGAGTCCTTTTAACTAATCAATAGTCTGAGGACCAGAGGTCTGCCACTGCATATCTTTAAGCCACAACACATTGAGATACAAAGACTTTGGAAAATTCTATAAAGCCTATAACAATAATAATTGTGAAAAATGCAGTACCTTGGAATTTTAAATATTATTACAGTGATCATATAAATGGCCTTTTATGGGTACACATAAAACTGTATTATTTTTATTAATATTACTATTATTGTTTATTATTATTGCAGCATAGCACAACATGTGCTCTAGTTAAAAGTCCCTTTGCATTTTCATTACATATCCCATTTTTGGTGAGGTTTATGACTCAGTCATTAAAATTCTCCACAGGCTAGAAATTGGCAAAGGAATTCACATTCTAAAGTAATCTGTTTAATGAAAAAAACGGAATGAAATTAATATGGTTGGTTAGAAAAATGGTTGGGGAAACTCACTACTCCATTAAGTAGTACCTGAAGTCTGTTTATTACAATTCTATTTTTAAATATCTCTTGTTGCTTGGAAGCAAAGCCATGAGCCTATTATTTGGTCCTGTTTCAGTTTTTGCCTGGGGACTAGGAAGTGATTTATACCCACTCAAACTTGTGCAAAACACTTGTTTGAACTCGTGGTATCTTACATGAGGTTCATATATCTGAATTTTGAACATTCAGGACAACGAGCAATTGGGCTGCTTGAGTAACGGCGCTAAAGCTCTGCTTGTCACGTTTGTCTGTCATACCATGGTGGAACACAGGGCAGTAATCCCAGAGCCAGCACTGCTGCAAATCAATATGTACAAACACAGAGCTTATTTTTCGACTGTTCTTTACTACAGCTCTCCCTCACCTTTTGACTGACTCCTAACAATATTAAGTTCTTCTTACATAACTACCTCGGTGTGGATGTATGAAACGCTTCATTGTTGCAGTTTTCAGCTGTAAAGAGTCACAGAATAATTCATGTTGGACTTCAGGCTGTCTGTAGTCCAACCTTCTGCTGAAAGCAGGGTCAGGTGTGGTGCTCAGAAAAGTTGCTCAGATCCTTAACCAGTCAGTCTTGAAATCCTCCAAGGACAGAGATTGCAGAGCCTCCATAGGCAGTCTGTCCAATGCTGACCCCCCTTTGAAAACTTCTTATTTTGAGGATGAGCAAACTCAGCTCCCTCAGCCTCGGTCTACTGTTAGCATTGAAACACATAATCACAGAATGATTATATGCAGGTGCTTTATTTATTTATATGCAGGGAATCAGGGGTGCAGACCCAAATCTGACTCCGACATGGATCCGAGATGAACGTGTTTTTATACCATTTTCATTATGTAGCTATATATTAATTATTAAAACCATATTGTTCTATTGTATACATTGATCTTATCCAAACATGAATTCTTGTAATTTTCATTAGGCCCTCCAAATATCCTTTCTCATGATTCTTGTTATGATTACATCGTTTCTCATGATTTTTATTACAATTAAACAATAATTATATTCAACTACCAAATAATTGTTACATTTAACAATCATATCATTTATCATATGATGATTATGCAGGTGTAGCTTCACATGATCTAGAAAAAAACAAAGCTCAATATTTGTTCCCAGGGCCTAGTTCCCTTTCCCAGGCCTACCAGACCTAACCTTTCTTTCCACCCCCTGAATCTATTGTATGCAATTCCCATGATTTTACAAACATTTTAAGCCTATGCTATCACTACAGCACGAGCTCCAGCCTTGACCATCTTGGTGGCCCTCCCCTGGGGTAACTGCAATTGATCAATGTCTTTCTTTTATTATAATGCCCCAAAGTGGGTGCAGATCCAGCCTGAGAGAGGAGGAGAAGAGGGCAACCACTGCCTCACCTCCTGGCTGTGTCCATGCTCAGGCAGCCCGGGGTGCTGGTGCCCTGCTGGGGTGCCCAGCTGCCTTGTGCAGTCCCTGCCCATGTGTCTCTAAAGGGTCTTTTCTGTGCACCAGGTCCCCAGGTCCTGGGACTGCAAGGAGTTATTCTTTTCCAGGCACTGGAAAGGCTTTTGCTTTCTGTGGGTTAATGACTGGTTTGATATTGAACCTCTTGAGAATTTTTGTTGTTTCTCCCACTCACTGCCCAGAGTTAAGCAAAATATCTTCCCCTAAACCCAGTAAAGGAGCTACAACAACAGAAGTTTCAAAGTCTGGCCATAAGTCAGGCAAGATTGAAATTATTTTATGCTTTTATGTTATGTTTCTATGGAAAATAATGAAAATGANTAATCTGCCCCAAGGGATCTATTGACAAGAATCTGAGTTACACTCACCTTTCGGGGCAAGTTGTAACATCAGGTAATTGATAAAAACTTGTTGAAGTCAAGACAAATAATACTTTACTGATTTCATCCACAAATCCAGTAATTCATTTTATTGTAGAAGGCACTCAGGTTGTTCAAGTTTTTTTAACCCTTGAGAAATCAATTCTGACTGTTCCCAGTAACTTTCTTCTCCTGCCCAGAAATGTGTTAAAAGAACATTTACTGAATGACTTTTGTAGGGTCAAAAGGGTTGTTGACTGATTGTTCCCAATTGCTCCTTTGGGTTTTCGTAAAGATGGTAACATACAACTTTTCCTATTTATAAAAATTACTAGATAACAACTAAAAAACTTTTAGCAAAAAAGAGTTCTTTTAACTAATCAATAGTCTGAGGACCAGAGGTCTTAACTAATTTGGACAAGGACTTAACTAATTTGAAATGGAATATATATTTATTTTTACGTAAGTGATTATGAGGAAACAAACCTTTTATTTGCTGTATTGTGCAGGGAAGAACAAGGCCACAGTATGTGACTGGGAGCCCTCAAGTTATTTGGATATATATATTGCAAGCACTGAGTGGGCATTACTGATGGCAATGAGATTTATGTTCCTGGGTCCAAAGTATCTTTGCAAAGTGGAAATAAATTTATGTTTGTGCACCAGAAAATCTGTTTGTGTATATGTCTGCATGCTTGAAATATTTTGCTTTCTGTCGCTTAAAGACCTTATTACACCACTAGGAGGAGAAGCCATTTATTCTGGTTTTGGATATAAGAACATTGGAATAAAGGAGGTTTTTGGCTTAAGGGGTCCCTTGGTATAACAGGCATAGCATCATATCATCAATTTCATATTGCAATCAAACTCTTACATTATTTTATACATACCCAGTGGATGTAATTTCTTTTCCTTTCTTTTCACAATCTTCCTTTGTATAAAGACACTTATATCACCTGCAGCATGAATATCTTTGGTTTAGTCAGTAACTCTTCTGTTCCAGTGTCACTGTCTCTGTCTTCAAGGCAAGTGCCTAAGAATCTGAGCAATGTTCTAGATGGCCACTCACTAGAGACTCAAACACTGATGTAATTTTTTTCTTTTCTTTCCTAGATAAACCTATCCTCTTATGTTGTATGGTATGATTTCATTTTTGCATGATTTCCCTGTGATTGACCAAAATTCAAAGGTGTTTTACTTCCTTTACTTCTGTAAGGTTCCCCACCTTACAGAAGAAATTCTTCCTGTTTAACTAAGTGCACTCCCTGGCACTTTGTACAAATTTACAATAAATATTTCTCGTATCTTTCAGTACTATCTTCGAGCTCCTTTTGCCAACAATCACTTCTAACATTGTGCATTAGAAGCAGACTTGTGCCAAGATCAGTAATAAAGATATTATGATCAATTTCTTAAGCATTAGTTCTGGGAAAACCTCAAGAAAAATACTTGACTCAACTTTTAAGTTCTTCCTAACCTCTGAAAGTCAATAATACTTTTTCACTACCCTCTTATGTTGTTCCATTTGTTTGCATCTAATTCTTATACTAATCTGTGTCTTCTGCATTTTAACCAATGATTTCCCATATGGCAACGTGTCAAATGATTTGCTGAAGTCCAGTTAGATTAAACCTATTGCCTTTCCTTTATCTAGAAAATCAATTAACTCATCAAAAAGAAATATCTGCTGAGGCTAATGTGATCTATCTTTGGTGAATCCATGTGACATTTTACCCTACTTTCCATTTACTTCTATATATTTAATTATTCTTCCTCTTAAAATATCTTCTTAGTCCTGGATAATGTGATAGTCAAATAAATGGGTTTAAGGCTGTTCAGATTATTTTTTTTCTTATTCTTAAGTCTAATAGTAGTAGAAATAGCAGTAGTTTTACTACTAGTAATAGTATTTCTAAACACCATTTTTACTTCATAATTGTTGCAACATTTATAGAAAAGTGAGCATAATAAAAGTCCTTACCAGTGCTTTCCTAGGATATTTTCTGATTAAGAGAAAGCATAGAATCATAGAATATCTCAAGTTTCAAGGGATCTATAACCTACCAAAAATTCACCACATGACTGAAAGTATTGTCCAGTTTCTCCTTGAGTTCTGACAGGTTTGGTGCCATGACCACTTCCTTGGGGAGCTTTTTCTGTGGAATCTTGGAATGGTTTGGGCTTGATGAGGCCTTAAAGATCGTCTAGATCCAGCCTTCCTGCCATGGGCAGGGACACATTTCACTAGACCTCATCCAGCCTGACCTTGAACACTTCCAGGGATAGGACACTGTAACTCCTCTGAGCAACCTCTTCTAATGCCTTGCCACCCCCACAGTAGAGAATTTTTTCCTAATATCTAATCTAAACCCAGTCTCTGTCACTTGAAGCCATTCTCCCTTGTCCTGTCACTCCATGACATTGTAAATTGTCTCTCTCCATCTCTCTTGTAGGATCTTTTCAGGTACTGGAAGGCTGCTTTTAGGTCATCCTGAAGCCTTCTCTTCTCCAGGCTGAACAACTCCAATTCTCCCAGCCTTTCCTCACAGGAGAGGTGTTCCATCCCTTGAATCATCTTGCTGACCCTCCTTTAAGCTCTATTATTTTCAATGAATGTTTATTATATTACAGAGTGTCATTTTATCAGCCTGTTCTAGCCCTTGGATTTACAGTGCAATTCACTGTCGAGTAAACTTTCACCTTCCTCATTAAATTGGTAAATGCTCATGGGTCCTTTTATACATTGATTATAATGTTAGAATGAGTGAGGGACCAACAAGATGTAAGGGGTGTTCTATGGCATTGAGCTTTGGCTGTACCCATCTGTGTGTCCAGACAAAGTGTGAGTGTAAATCCTTCCTCTTTCTCCCTCATACTCTTGCTGTTGCAAAAAGAAAACCCAGATGCTTTGGTCAGAAAGGCTATTTATAGAATCACCATACATAAATGGCATTTTATGGGTCAGTGAGGAGGAAAAGGAAGGAAAATCGTCCTAAATATTCCTGTCAACTGCTCCAGGCCCACTAGGAGAGTTGATCCACGATCACTTGGTGCCAGGGTGATTTAGGAGCAGGGAGGTAAGAGGATAACACCAGAGCAGGGATGCAGTGGGAGGAGCAACCTCCATATAAACATACCTTGTTGCAGATCTGGCCTTAATCTGTGCTAGTTCCTGTGTCTTCAATCCTGATATGTGGAAATGGCATGAAAACTTTCTTGTCCCAATGGGTGATCTGAGGGTAATTCAGTTAAGCTTGAAAAGGACAATATCCTGTCACAGTATGGGCTGTACAGGCAGTTAAGACACTGGGAAAATTGCACAGTGTGATAAATATTGACCTTTTAAATAGCATTAGGAGTACAATCATTCCAGTGTGTATCCAAAATAATGTAAGTCAACACACTGGAGGGTGTTTTTCTGAATACCAGTGGATATATTTCACCATTACTGTGTTCTGCATGGTGGTGAATTTTGTTTATCACAAGTCTGCAAATAATTTTTTCCCATAAAAATGACTTGTACTCGATGTATATGCAAAATGATGTGCTAATTTTGGCAAAGGAAAATATTTTACTACCTACTTTCCTAAGGTATCAAATTTAAAAAATATAAATGCTCTTTATAAATGTAGGCCTGATGAGTCAGTTTGAGGGTAGGATATACGTATATACGAAGTTTGTTGTTAATCACAGACAGGAAATGTACTGTACCAGCAGCACTCCTGCAGCACACATTGTCAGTGGGCTTCACTTCCCAGACACAGCTGAAGTCTGTGGTCCAATCTCTTGGCCCACTGCACATATTTTCAGCTTTATTTAGGGCATAAAATAAAGTATTTAAAACCTAGTTTTATTTCTTCTGGTATTCAGTGTGAAGAATATAATTCCAGCTTTGAACAGTTTGCAATTGATAATAAACATAGTTACAAGTAGAAAGGATGTTTTCTCTTGTTCAACTATAGCAATATTTTAGGATATTTCAGAGTACTTTCCATTCAGTCGTGATGCCTGAATTACACAGAGCAGTGAATGTGCCCTTTCCTTCCATTCCTTCCATTACTGCATCCCCCTAACTCATAGGAAATAAAAATATTGTCAAAAAGCAGATAGTAAGGAGACACAGTCAGACTCTAAAGATGACAAGAGATGACTCATTCTGACCTACTCTGGTAAAGCATTGCAATAGAATTTGCCAGTAATATTTGCCACTGTGCGGGGTTCTTTTCCTCATGGGAAATTCATAGGGAGTCTTCATGTTCTGTCTGTCAGAACTATGATGTTTAATTTAATCTAAAGCCAGATATACAGCTAGCAAAACTTGCAATGATTTAATACCTTCAGTGCATCCTTTAAAGTGCATCCTCTCCTACTTCAACTGCAGGAGCTGTAAGGAGTGTAGCAAGAGGAAGAAGTAGAATTTTTTTAATCTCACCTGAAGAAATATCTCAGACATATTCCTGAGGTTGGATTCCCTATAGCTACCTCTACACTAATAAATTAAAATACCCTTGGGAATATTCCTGGCCAACTGGCAGGGAGGAGCTAACATCCACCTCAGACTCTGAAAGCAGAGTGGCTACATGCAAACTGCCTGTTGGAAATGGTGTTTAAAAATCTACTGTTTGCAAGGACTATTTAGAAAACTTCAAACTGGGGCAAACCCAAAGCAAGTCAGACACTGTTCTAAGTAGTTAAGAGTGGGAAGTATTGATAATATAGATGCTTGTATTGGAAAGTCCAGGAATGTATTGAATGTTAATTTGATGTCATAGGCATAGTACTAAAGTGCATGTAGCAAATGTCACAATTTCATTCATGCTGCATCTTTATTGAAAGAACTGTGATGTTTGTAAATCCAGAGTATATTCTCAGTCATCCAGCAGTAGGATGATTATCTGAACTAAGGAACTGCTGGGTCACAGAACTAATGCCTTGTATTTTCAGTATTGGCAGCCTTGACACACAAGCAGCAGGCAGCCTTTATCAGGAGCTGAGATGATCCTACCTTATTTCCAAAAGAATAATAATATAGCAAAGATCCTAGCTATAGCTTCCACTGGAATGGACAGATTTAAAATGTNCAAAGTTCCTAGCTATAGCTTCCACTGGAATGGAAAGATTTAAAATGTTGCTACAAGAAAAAGAACTTTTTATTATACCTTTGCAAATTTCTCCTAAAAATATGTTAGCACAACAATAAACAGAAAAATAAACCAAAAAAGCCAACCAACTGGCCAAAAAAAATTACCTTCAAACCCCACCGAAATTAAACAATATCTGTCTTTGGCTGAAATCAGCAGTCTGAAGTCTGAGCAGGGTGGGTTTGTTTTTCTTTTTTTTTTTTGTTTTGTTGTTTTTTTTTGTTTTGTTTTTTGTTTTTGTTTGTTTGTTTGTTTTTTGTTTTGTTTTGTTGTTTTGTTTTGTTTTGGGTTTTTTTTGTCTTTTATTTATTGGAACAATGAGCAGATAATATTACTCCATTACTCCTTGGAAATTCACATATTTGGAAGAGAAAGTGTCTGCATGTTACAGGCATAAAAGAAAAATATGGAAAAGGAAAAAAAGCAAAACTAAACATCAGGCAAAGATAAGGGCTATCAGAATGCCAATGTTCATGGAGTTCAGAACACTTCAGCAGTGACTGAATATTATTTATCCAGACCTAAACAAAACAATCATCACCAGAGAGGCAAAATGCAGCAGATAATATCACACGAAATAGTCAACTTGAATTAAAAAGAAAAGAGCTAAAGACCTAAAAAACTAAACAAAGACCTTTTCTTCACGTGAATCTCGTTTCCAGTGAATGTCACAGGTGTGCTGAAGAACCTTCACCTGACAGGTGTGTAAGGACCACAAGAGTCACTGCCTAGTTCTGTTAATAATTAATGATCAAATACTTACAGTGCCACCCACAGGCACTTGAATTTTCTCCTGGTTACTAAACAGGTTCCCACTTTGCACTTCTAATCAAAATGGAATTGTTAAACAGTTGTGGTTTTTCTTCCACTGGACTAAATCACCCTAAGACAAACTTGAAACTTTGTCCAACCATTAAAAGATAAAGAGGAAACAAAACAAACAAACAAGCAAACAAAAAAAAAAAAAAAAAGGAAAAGGAAATAAAAGAGAAGAACTATTTTTAAGGTCTATCACTGTTTTCGAGTTTAGTGCTGACATGCCTGCCTAAAGCTGTCGACTAAACTGGGATGAGTAGTCAACATCTGTTCTGAATTATTTATTTATTTTCGATTGCAGAAAATTGGCAGTTCCAATGTCCCTAAGAGAAGGATAATTGTAATTATCTATGATGTTGTGAAAACTGTTTCAATGGCTCAGCAGTTACTGAGGGCCTGGGGTTTTTTCCTCTCCTTCCAGCACATATATTCAAGTGTGTGTATGGATGTGGAAAAAAATAAACTTCCAGTGTTTTTTTAAAGTTTTATCTGATTTTCCCCCTCTATACCACTTTGAATGCACTATAATGTTTTGCTAATTAGGTGATCCAGAACATGCATTTTAAATACACTGCTTATGGTTAAACCTGATGAAATGTTTATTTGTACTAACTCTCCATGTTGCAATATGTTGTGCTTGAATGGGCTGTTGTACCTGTGTGCACCTGGAAGGACTAATATAAAGTGTCTGAAAAAATATGCAGAGTTAAATATAGCATAAAATTCTAATAATGAGTTATATATATTTACCAAAAGCATAAAAATGCTGATCTCAAATTTCTGTCATTTTGCAGGAAGAAGAATCAAATATCAAATCCAAGAAGTGAGTAATTTTCTCAGAAACACATTTTTATTGCTATTTGAAATAAAACCAAATAAAATGTCTAGTGAATCTTTTACTGAAGCTTGTGTCTCTGGCTCATCATCCAGACTACTGGAATTCTTATTTCCTGGCTTTATGTAAAATGTAGAAAGATTGAGAAAATAACTGCTTGCCCTGGAATGAAAGGAAAGAAAAATGGAGAAGACATTGCCTTATATTTATGAAAAAAATACACCAAATATGAAGACAGAGGAAAGTGAAATACAGAATTATCAAATATCCATGGACTGAGATAAAAGGCATACATGATTCCTATAAACTGCCAAGTCCAGAGAATGTGTTGATGAGGAATTATTAAGCACACAACGGTGACACATAAACTTAAAGAGTGATGGGAGGGAGGGATTTGAACTAACTTAATTCATGATGGATAAGGAAAATATCAGGAGATAAATGCTAGGTCTGTACTAATAAACCAAACCGTGCCAGGGATCATCCTCTGCCATTGAGGCCAACTGGCACAGCCTGTCACATCCACACTGTTAAACTCTCTTAGCCTCCAGCACAACATGGGCAGATCTCTGCTGCCGTTTGGGAATGGTCCCCAACCTGTACTAACACTTGAACTACATCCAGAGTTTTTCTGGCTGGTTGACTGTGTCCAGAGGCCAGGCTTGCACAG
>VZTT01063150.1:2187-12717 GCA_013400855.1 Buphagus erythrorhynchus | reverse complement strand
CCGCACATCCCCCCCGCCTCCCACACAGCCCCGCACATCTCCCCTGAGCCCGCCAGGGGGCACGCCAGGGCCGATGTCAGCTCTCATTTACCTTCCCCTGCTTTATTTCATTCATTTTACTTCACTTTATCATATTTTTATTTTATTACTTGGTTTTTTTTATTAATTTTTTTAAATTTTTTTTGGAGTGCGTTTGTTTGGGTTTTTAAAATAATTTCCTTTTTTGTTTTATCCCAAGGCAATAAAGCCTTCATGTGGTGGGTCCAAGAGTGCCCCTGGGAGTGATGGTCTAAGGGTCACGCTTGCTGGCTTGAAAGGATCAAGTAAAGCATTAAATGCCCCATTTTTGCCACTTATAATCGCAAAGAGTTTCCCTCTCAGATAGTCAGAGACTCTTTTGCATCCAAACTCAGAGTGGTATTTATTCTTTAGCCCCTGCTCTACTCATTTATTCAGGTTTATTTATAAATAAAAGTATATGGCTCAATAAGTGAACTGTTATTGAAAATGCTTTTTAGCAATAAGGCATGAATTTGCTGCTATGTTCCTTCTGACACAAGAGTAAAGATTTAATGGTAGCACACCACCTCTCTTACAGTATGATTTCTGTCACTAAAGTAATGGCAAGTGGAATAAGAGACAGGTGGTGGTATCTATAAACTCTGCTAATGGCCCCATCAACATATGTTTAATGTATTTTAAACTATATTTCACATCCTACTGTTGCCAGCACATTTCCTCTGGCACCTCTTCTCAACAAAGAAATTTGGAGAGGAAAGGAAACATTAATAAATCCAAAGTGTTTAATTTGAAAGCAGATATAAAGCTTAACACTCTCATAAGAAGGCTTATTTGACAAGAGATCAGCTCATTACAGATCTCAATAATTTTGTTGCTAGCATTAGTGAAAGGCTTTGACAAAGCAAAGGCTTTTTAGATATAGTTATGGCTTTTCTGCTGTGTTTGGTGTTTGATCATGTCATGCAACAGCATCACCTTCTAATGGATTACAAAAGTCGACCAGTCATGAGACAACCCTGGGTAAATGTTTGTTGGGAGGAAAAAAGGTTGGTCTACAACAGGATTCCTCCTGCCTAGTTTTTAAAAATGTGTCTTCCTCTATGTACTGCACAGATAGATTTCAGGCTCCAGGCACTGCCATTTCACCTCCAGACTTTCAGAGGATGAGCTCTGGGTGGTGACAACTTCTCTTTCTCCTGCTCCTCCTCTTCCTCCCTGCAGCCCAGGTGCTGCCAGAACAGCAGGGCCGTAATCCCCATCACCAAGCGCTTTGAGAGCACCAATAACAGTGATGACAGCACTGATAGCCCTTGTGCCAGCACTCTGTATCCAAAGTCTTGCCAAAGAATTTGGAGTGAAATCAGCTGTCTTCAGAGCGCCGAGATCCCACAAAGAATGGAAATCTGGAGGAGTAGTCTCCTGTGAGTGTGTGAAGTCTAGTCTCCGGTCATTAGCACTGAATTCTGCCCGATTTACTCCCAAAATTCCTGCTGAAACCAAGATTTAATGTGGCATATCCTGAAAGTTCATTGTGTGAAACAGCTACCATTGGACAGCCTGGTTTAGTAGCACTGTTATAATCCATCACCAGACACACTTTCTCCCAAAGAGCTGTGTTTCTTGAAACACATCATAACTGTGATGTTGGCATGCTTTCCCTGGGGCTGTGCTTGTCTAGCAATGATGACAGCCAAAATTCCCAGCTGAACTGCAGTATTCACAGCATGCCTCTGATTAGCAGTACCTAAGCTGAAATCACTCAAAATGACTTATTTTCTTGTGCTCTTCTCAGGATACAAAGCCCTTTCCAAAAAGTGGACATTTGACGTGATACTGGGACAAAGAAACAAGTGTCAGTTGTAAAATGCCAGTACAGGGCAGATGAGGAACTCTTAGGTACCAAACCCCAGCTGGACTTTTGGTAACCCAACTCCTATGTACTTTTATCTATGGAGTCTCCATAATGTACACCCGTAGGAATCAGCTCCTCACAGAAGACAGTCTCCATCCTTAGCTCCCCTTGGGGCTCAGGAGAAGGCAGAGGAGATGCTTTCACTTCACAGCTTTTCCCCCAAGGAATCTGTTCAGGAAAGGGTGCCCAAGGTGTACTTTATCTCCTGACAGAGAAGAGTCCTGGTCCCAGAACTGGGCACTGAGCATCAGTCCCCATGTTTCTGGGTGAGAGCAGTCACTAAAGAGCTACTGGCTTAAGCACAGAATTATCCTGAGAGCAGTCATGGCAACTGAGTCCAACATCCACTATGAGGAGAGGCTGAAATCAGATACAAAGTCATGGGTTCTGCCCCAAGCTAAGACTTTTTTTTTTTTTAATCTTTACAATAAGGCTGTGACCATGCCTTGTTTATTTGGTTTGATTTCCTTATTACATGTACCTGCTTAGGGTAAAAAAAAGGAGGCAAGCCTGAGAATTAAAGAAATTACTAGACATTCTCAAGTCCTCTACAATATATTTTAAAGCTCTATTTGCTATTATAGCTAATAACAAAACCATTTGTTATCATATCCTAGGAAAAAAATACAAGTACTTTCTATTCACATATAAAAGTAATTCAGGTTGGTTTTGTTGTTGTCAGTGCTATGCTATTCATGCTGTGATTTCCACCAGAACCTTCATTTATGGGCTTTTTTCTGTTATTAAAGAGGATTGTTTCCACTCTGATGAAATGAAGCACTTCAACATGCACTTAGTCTTAATTGAAAGTCAATGAATCTACTCATATATGTAAAGTTAACTTACTAAAAGCTGGCCTGGAATATACAGCAACCTGAAGGATCAGGTCCTAGGAATGCTTCCTCTTTCCCCTTAATCATTAAAGATAAATCATTCCCTTAGATACAGCAGTGTGTCCTTTCCCCTCATTTTAGCCAGTGCAGCTCTCTGACCCAAATCTTGTTACTTATGAGGAACCCCAGAGAAACAAATCAGGCACTAGAAACTCTTATTTGACTTTGCAGTTATGATCCCAAACACCCAAAGTCAGACATCATCTCTCAAACACTGCAATAAAAATTATAAAGGGTGATCACAGTTATGAGATCTCCTCTGTGTTGAAGCCCATTTTCACTTTTGGACTTTTGGAGCCCATTTTCACTCTTGCTTTACTTTTTGATTTTGCTCAGGGGTCAGTGATAAGAAAAAGTGTTGAAGAGGATCTCCCACTTGTCCGTGTCTCTTGTCACCAGCTTGCCCAGTCCCTGATTTACCCACCAGACAGGGGGGTGAGCAGTGCCTCACAGTGCTTCATGTGCAGTGGGGGTGGTGGACACCTCATGCTGTGTCATGATGGAGGCAGATGGGACTGGATTTTAGCATATTGCCAACAAAGTAGAGCCAGACTTCCTCTGACTCCCCCGGCTCCATATTTGACTGGATGTTTATAAGGGACACAGGCAAACAGAGGGAGGGTTTGTCATTAAAGAATATGCAGCATATGTACACAGTGGATTAAGAACAGCACCAAGGCTCTCAGCTGAAGAGCACAGCTTAGTGAGATTTCCCTACAACTTACTTTATAGAGCTGCTGCTTTCCCTGCATATGAAAGATCAAGTCTGGGCTATTTGAGATCTCCAGCTTTTTCTTTCCCTGTGCCTTCCTGTGTCTTGTTTTCTTTTTTTTTTTTTTTTTTTTTTATAAAATCCAGTGTATAAATTACGTATTTCACTCAATTTTATTTTCATTTTTATGTATAAATACCTCTACTTGCTCATCTTTTTTTACCTCTGTATTCATTCCTAACAAGGTGCTAATAATACTCTCAGGTACCTTTGAAATACTGGACTTTACATACAACCCTGCTGAGCCTCCATGTGCAGTATAGTATTGCAGTTTATTTCCTTGGGGTTGTTTGTGTCTCTCTCAGAGCTGCCCATTGATTCTGAGGCAGAGATGGTTAACAAATACAGGCTGGGAAAATCAGTTGATCTTCCGTTTGCTGAAGGCCTGATGGAGAGCTGTACTGCAGTAGCTAATGCAAAGTTCTGGTTAAATATTGTCCTACCGTTTGCACTATACCGTCTGTTGTTTTTACTCTAGGGGCTTAGCAGAGGTTGGAGGCAGTATTGACTTTGTAATTAAACTATTTTAACTTCAGGATTTTGTAATCACCGCACTTAAACCATCTGTTATGGTACATGGGCAATTTCCCCACCCCCCACTGCACCCCTCCTCTCTGGGTACAAAAAGCCATCACGCTTTTAATTGCAAAACCCCCCTTAGGATGGGGGTAGATGGGGAAAATGGGGATAATTTCCTTTTTCTAAGGCAACTTGCAGAAGTGCATGGAGCTTGCTCTCCTTGAGAGAGGAGGTGCACATAAGTCTTCTACTCCCAGCTTCTCCTGTCCCAGGAGCAAAGCAGAGGGCTTAGAGTGGGTACCTCCCTTTTCTGGTTGACAACTCAGCCCTCGCCAGGAACTTCCACTGGGAGAAGTAAGAAAAGGAGATGGAGCCCCAGGTCTACCAGGGCAGAATCTGGCAAGAGAGGTTGCTCATGTGGAGAACCACCAAGCCCTTTGAGCTTAGGGAAAGAAAAAAGAAGAGAAGGTTAAGGCAGAAGAGGGAGAAGCAGATTCAGAGAAGCCATTTGTGTCTGTTGGCCTACTTGAGTATGTCTCCTGCTGACCAGGAAATCCAACAGCTTGTAGCTGAAGTTCTCAATGCTGCTCAAACAGTAGCACAGTATAATTTTGCACAAATCCCTCAGGATTTGCCTACTTGTGCAAGTAGCATTAATTAGTATGGAGTAAGCCATAGCAAATTGTTCCAGGGGTAAAATGATCTGGCATGCCCATCAAAATGAGCATCAGCACTTGGCAACGCCGAATTCTGGGCCTTCACCAGAGTAACTAAGTCATTGCAAAGAAGATGATCTTAGTTGAAATAGTTACCACAGTAATAATGAGGGATATTAAAACCTGGGCTATCTTTCTCTGCCTTGGTAAAACAATTTCCTTTCTCCCAGCTGTGTGGGATTCTTTTGTTTTGTTTCCATGACTTTTGGTCTGCAGTTTCAGCAGATCCAAATGCACGCTGAATGTGCTCTGAGATGAAGTAGGGCTTTTACTGGATTCCTGCTTCCTGCTTTGCTGCTCTGAATTTAAATCATTAGGTCAGGCATTTCTGTGCACCCCTCGGTTAAATATGTCTTTTAGTTTTGTTTAATCTTGTCCCAGTTTTGTGTATTCACCTGCATTCTGTTACTGGCAGTCAGCTTGGCAGAGCTCTTTTGACCAATATGTGAGAGAGACAAATGCACTCTCATATCTTGTCTTGTAAACCTGAGTTATTGAAAAAAGAAGAGAGAGAGAATTGGCAGGGAATCTTCCCAGTTGTACTCATCAAAATTCACGTTTTTTCTCTTGTTCTAGTTTGCCAAAGAATAATTTTCATTTAGGAGAGATCAAAGTCCTAAATCAGACAGCAAATGTCCAATATACTTAAATCTCTGATCCAAATGTTCTCACACATATCATGTCCATCATACAGGTTGTACAGACCTGTGCTTTTATCTCAGCCTAATTTTGTTTGGCACTACAGCTTTTGAAGCTCTTCTTGAAGGACAGTAGATGAAACAGAGCTTGAGAGAGGCAGATTTTTGCTCTTTAAGTAGTGTCAGCACTCCAGGACTCCTGAAGCTGATAGAGGGCTGGCCCCCCTTTGGTGTGTTTCAAACTGCCTGTCCCACTGACTTGCATCAGGAACCTCTCACAGGGAAATTACTAATTCACCAAAATTCCTGAAGGCTGACAGAAAACTGGTCAATGCAATGTGATTGTAGGTAGCTGAGAAATTCCATTTAATTTAACCCCATCTGATAGCAGTAACAATTATTATCAATTACACTGGGTTACGCTAATTTCAATCCCACTGTAACTATTTCTTTTCCTAAACCAGGACTCTTGTACCATGCTGTAGTTGTGGAAAAGTGTAACATTTGACCCAGTGCTGCTGTAGGCCAGTGACATGAAGTGAGAGCAGTGCCCACCCCCACCCATCCCTACTCTGTGAGTTATGTTTTCATCTCTGTGGCTCTCCAGCATGCACTTTCCTGGTAAAGCCATTTCATTAATGCCAGCCAGCAGGAACTGCTGAGTGTGCAAGACATCAGAAGAACTGTTTGCTTACTTGAGAAACTGAATGCAGATGTGGAAGCCTTGCCTTACCTTTAGAATTGTCAAGAAGATGAAAGAACAGAGGATAGAATTTTTAAATATGAACCCATCAGTCTCAGAGGAGCTTTACATATTTTCATGTGTTTTTCTGCTTTGCACTGGAAGGGTGAAGATCAGTTTTTTTAAAGATAGATAAGTTTTGCTATAGAAGCAGAATATCTATAAATTGGATGTCTGGATATTTTTAGAAGATATTTTCTATTACTTACAGAGTTAAGGACTGGATTCTTCATATGTATCAAAAGCTCTCTGCACCCATCAGTGTTAACAAAGATGAACTCCAAATGTCACTCAAAAATGCTCAAGCACTTGTTAGCTTTTCTCTCTGCTCACCTCTCAGCTTACCCACAAGGACATACAGCACCTAGCCAGATGTTGATTAAACACGTCTTTTCCATTGCACACTCTCTCAAACATTTGGTTTCACCCTAGAGTCTGTGTGATGTCCAGTTCAATCTGGCCTTCCATGTGACCAGCACTTCTTGGAGGTCAGAGTTAGCTCTTATATTTGCATTGTTGCAGGGCTGCAGCCAGACTGGGGCTGGGGCTCACCAAGTAGTCCAAGCAGATGGACAAACATCTCATCCTGACATTGCAGACTCCAGGGAGACTTTCCAGGGTCATGGAAAGCCGGCCATGAAGAGGTTTAAAGCTTGTCATATACTAACTGCAAGAGAATTACATGACCTGTTGCCAACCAGACACTTCAGTCTCAGCTGAGGCATCTAAGATTCCCACAAGATACATGCAGAGGCTTATGGAAATTGTGTGAGACACAATTCTAAGATTCTCTAAGAGCAGCAAGGGCTAAGGAAAGGGATTTGCTGAGCTAAAGCTTTCCTTAGGGACAGCCACCTGCCAAACACTATTTTACCTGGAGATGGATGAGAAAAAGTTCTAGACCTAAATAGTACAGTTCTGCTTGCATCTGAGTAGTCCTGAGGGGCATATCACTTATTAATGATACATCACATCTTGACTGCTGGCAGAAGTAGCGTGAACCTCATTCCCAGCTCTTTGGATGGAGCTTGAAAGACTGTGAAGGAATGGAGATCACATTGATGATCTAGAGTAGATGCGGACATTCAGTGGACAAAATATTGCTTTTTTCACTATTTTTCTGCAAAGGGAACAGCTCAGCTAAAGGCTGAAGCCTGAGTATACTGTACAGGATTGACTGTACATTCAGGAGATAAAGACCACTCTGCAAACGGAGGAGAAAACCAAGCTGACTATACAGACATGTTTCTAGTTTCTTCTGATAGCACCATTCCACTACTTTGGAGCAGGATTAGAGATCTGATTTTCTTCCAAACGAGCAAACACCATGATCAGCTGGAATAGCTCAATATCAAACTTAATCTATGGCTTAGTTAGTATTTATTTATTTATTTAAGTGAAGTGTTATCTCCCCAGTACAATGAACTGAGTCCATTTCAGTTTTATCTTCAATATTTCACTCTTTTAAAAATTAATTTCCAAAAATTTTCCACATACCTTTTACTTAGAATGAGACTCACTTTTCAATTCTAGTAGTAGGAAGCTTTTTGATATTCTCTTCAAAAATTGCTTAGACATTGCCAATGGTATCAATCATACAATGGCAAGTATTTTGGTGGTTTCAGAAGCGGAACTGAAAGAGAACTGTTACATCCAGGGCACTGAAAGTGTTTCATCAGATCTTTCTCAGGAGCCAGAAGTTGGGTAACTGCTATCTGAAGCATGCCTGGAGATTGTCCATGTGACCTCTAAAATGCAAGTGTGCTCACCAAGAACTGAAAGTTGGGCACTGTCAGAAAATCACAGCTGTTGTGGACTGGGTATGGAGGAGCACAGATCCAATAGGTCAGTCATTGGATGGCACATCTACATGGGAAAAAAACGTTTAGAGGCAAGGGAATGATGCTGTTAGAGGATTACATACATCTGGCCTAGTATTTGAAGGTTGATCATACTTTGAAGATGAAGCTTGGTAAAAACCGTAATAGAAAGAGAAGGAAGGCCTATTACCGTATTACACACAGTTTGTATTTTTACTGCAATGGACATCTTAAAAAACATGTTGTTTTGGTTAAACTTAGAGTGATCTCTACATATTTTGATGCAAAACAGGTGACTGATCAATAAAATCTGGACAAAACTGAATTATATGGGAAAATTAAACTTGACAGAAATCAAAAAGGCATATAGTACTCTAAATATACAATTTCACTGTATGTCTCTTTTTACTCTAGTAACCAGGGCACAAGGGCAGTATGAACATGTGGTCCTTTATTTGATCAGGGATAATAATCAACTAAGCCAAAAGGAAGGGAAGTAGATTTTCCTAGTTCAGCTGCTAATATAATCTTTTACATATTCCCAGTTGTGTAACCACTGCTCCGTGCAGCACTGTAACATGCAGCCATTGTTAAATGGGAAAAACCAGTGCAAATAGCAAAGAATCCAAATGTAGAGAAATGGTATTTGATGTCACTCTCATTATGCAATGGGCACAGTATTTCAGATCCCAGCCCTGCTTTCCTCCTGTTTTGCCTGCTTATGCCTTCATTAGCATAAGGCTTCAGGTCCTTGTAAGAAGGGATTCTGCTGAGACTTGTAGTTGCTGCAAATGTCTGGTGACCATGAAAGCAGCAGTTTGTGGTAGGATCTCCTGCTTTGCTGATCTTTCACCATCCCAGTAGTGTTGGTTACTCAAGATCTAACCATTAGCATCCCTCTTGAGGCTAAAGGTCCTACAGTCCTTCCATTAAAGATATTCTCATCTTAGGCTGTGAAAGGTGCATCTCCTTTCCATCAAAGAAGTTTCAGCTAATGACTGCTTGGACATGCATTGATCCTGCATTACACAGTTACTGACCTAGTCCTAGACTTTTACTTCAACTCTTATCTAGAAATAATTACTCTTATTAATGTCAATAATAGCCATAAATCTATGAAGGTCTTAAATTAGTTCAGATTCATTGTTTCATGTTGGCCTGAACCCCAACCAGAACTTCAGATTTCACAATGATAACCTGGAAGCATGATTGATAATGTGATCTCCAACACCTAAAACTCCAAATTAGTCTCACTTGTTTCTTCTGGATCTGGCTTCATCCTAAATGGCTTATCTTACTTCCAAATGCAAATTTCAAATCAGTTCTAAGTCTAGTTTTAAGGCTAGACCTTGAAGGAATTATAACTAGATCATCTGGTCTGACAGTAAGCTTTGTGTAAGCTCAGCAGTCCCTGCTAAACATGCAGAAACACCTCACTTTTACCTGTTCTAAGTAAATCATAATTATAGTTCTGAGTACAATAGAAATCTATATTGTTCTCTCTACATTCTGTTTTTTTCTAGAACTAAGCATAGTTTGTGGGTCCCTCTAAGCAGCAGCATTAAGTTAAGCTTGATGGCCACTTCTAAATCCAACATTATCTTGTGGTCTCAGTTTCATGTTGACCCAACCTCTGAAGTTAACCCTCATGCCAAAGATAAATCAGATTTAAGCCCCATCCTGAGTACATCACTAGGAAGAAAGCATCAAATGCTCAAGAATTAACTATACTAAGTTAAATACATAATGAAAACCTTTATGGCAAAAGCCACCAGCCAAGCTCAGGCATTATGCAGGCTCATCCAACATCGTAGCCTGAATCCAAGCCCATAAAGCCAGTCATAGCTATTCCCAAATCCTACAAACAGAGTTCATCATAAAAACTAAACCTGCAACCTGTTTCAGACAGGCAATTTAGCATAGCTTTACTAGCCTTTATTTGTGACTGTCCTAAGGCCTATACCAACCAGCCCATCCTTGCCCAGACTATATCCCTTGGCTAATATCAAATTTAATCCAAAATTTTAAGTTAGTTTAGTGATTCCAGTTAAACCATAGCTCAAAACTATTCATACAAAAGCCTGTTAGTTACAACCTGGACCATATCAAACCTAAAAGTAATTCTAATCTATCCTCAGTTTTCAAAAGCAGGTTCGACTCCCTGAATTATGCTAATCTAATCATTAGCAGGCAGCCTCAACCCTTTTAAGTTTAGCTTGATGGCCAGTTTTACTTTTAGCACTGTAATGTTGGTTGCTGTGGGATGCCCAGGCTGTAGCAGTACACCTCTGTCCACAGGTATGGCATTTATGACCTGTATTGTTTCTTTAGTGTCAAATATCTGCTTTTCTAAGACTGATGACATCTCTACAGGTTTTCTCCAAGTGCTCTAAGAGTGAGGATTTTTTCTGTACCACTGTTTCTTGCTCCATAAGCCTAAAGTCCACTCAGTCCTGACCCCATACTGAGGGAAAAAGTACTGTGCTGCTTCACACAA
>VZTT01063149.1:4347-20679 GCA_013400855.1 Buphagus erythrorhynchus | reverse complement strand
TTTTTTGTGTTTACTTTCTTCACTCCCCTCATATTTAGTTGTTTATTTATACAAAATCTTTTGGGTTTTGCATCTATCTGTTAAAGATGAGTCAATGTCTTTTTTCTTTTTGGATGCTTTAGGAGATGTTGGGGAATACTTGAAAAATAAATATATTGGGAGAAGCATGAGAAAGGTGTTTAAGGAACTGAAAGCAGAGGGAAAAAGAATAATTCTTTTCTCCCTTGCTGCCCTGCCTCTTCTCAAACTTCTGTGACCAGGCCACATGGTGGCCTTTGGAAACTTTGGTGTCTGATGCTGAAGCTGTGTTCAAAGCAAAGCCTGCCCAGTCCTGTGTGAGGCACAGAGCTGATCAAACCCCACTGAAGTCAATGAAAAGGCTTTCACTAAAGGCAGTGGGCTTTGGCTCAGATGCTAAAAGCATTATCATCACTCTCTGGCTGATCCTCTTGATACCAGCTCTCTCATCAAACCCTCTGACAGAAAAGGAGAGAAAATCCAGTCCCTGCTGGTTAAGCCAGCAGCTAAACATAAAGTTTTGACAGATCTAAACCACTCCTATGGAGAAATCAGAGTTTTTCAGCACAGAGGTACAAAACCACAAGTGCTAGAAGCTACACCAATCTTCAAAGCATCCGTACCCCCCAAACTCTTAAGGTGCAGCCTTTTCATGACCAGAAGAGCAGTAAGTGCTGCAGGGCATTGTCTTGCATCCTGCCCAGCCTGTGGGCATGGGGCTGTCCCCTGGGGACTGTGGCAGGGATGTGGGGATGTGCCATGATCCCAGGAGCAGGGCTGTCCCTTGGGAGAGGCTGAAGGATGGGGCAGTGGAGGGAGGCAGTGGGGGATATCAGCCTGGGAGAGGGGACAGAGCTGGTGAGCCATTACCAGGCAGGGAAACACAGCTCAGAGCCCAAAGGGAAGAGGTATTTGATGAATATGCAAGACAAAAAAATTACATGATTAATCAGAACTGGCCTTATTTCTAGTCCTGAGATCTCATTATTAAATGAGGGTGTAGCAGACAGAACTTGAATCCTGACTTTTGTGCCTGTTCTTACTGCAAAGACTCAGTTCACAGGTTCAGTCACCCATAACCAAGAGCCAACAATCAGATGGTGAATGCAGGGACACAAACCCTGGCTACACATTTTTAAGCAGCTTCCAACTCAAAGAAGAAGGCAAGGCTCAAAGACCCTCCTGATTCAATCAAATATCTCCTTCCAGCCAGCAAGAGTAACAGGCTTTGGGTGTTAGGTGGCTGGTCTGAGTGGATTAATAACTTGCTTTATATTATCAGCTGACTTTCATCTAGAAATAAATCCTGCCTGATCTCTGTGAACATGACACAAGATTATTCCAGCAAGTGCAGAGGTTGGGATTTGTGCATTGAAACTGGTGGTGAGCAGGGCTGTGGGGGGAGAAGGTTGGGAGAGGATCTGTGCCAGGGGGGCTGCACTGGGCCACGTTTTGGGAGAAGAGAGAGAGGATGGCAAAGGTGCCCCATGCCCCTGACCTGCAGAACCCAGCACATGACACATCCCTGGGACAAACTGCCCTGAAAAGTCTTACAAGAAGCAGCTGAGTGAGCTGAGGGTGTTAACCCTGGAGAAAAGCAGACTCAGGGAGAATCTTCTCAATCCCCAAAAGAAGATTGTAGCAGGGTGGGGAGCAGTTTCTTCTCCTAGGAACAAGTAATAGGATAAGAAGAAATGGCCTCAAGCTGTGGCAGAGGAGATTAAGATTGGATACAAGGAAACATTTCTTCACTGAAAGGGTGTGTGAGGTGTGTGGGAAGCTGCACTGAGAGAGCATGGTGGAAAGAATTGTGTCAGAGGATTTTGTCTGAGGGATAGGCAGCTGTGTCCTACCCCACTACCAGAATTGTGCCACAAGGCCCAATTTCCATGATTCTTCCTATGGGAAATTCTGCATGGTGTTTTAATTAGCAATAGAAAGACATTTGAAGAAGCTCAAGGTTTCTTACTCTTTACTCATGCTTTACTTATCCACTAGACACACACCTCACAGCCTTTTATTCTTGGTCCACATTTGCACTTTCTGTTGTTTTTCTTTTGTTTTTATTTTTTTTCTTTTCTGCTTTGAAACAAAGAAATATAGAGCAAAATTTGAAATTACCTGGTTAAAGAAATACACTTGGGTTTTCAGCTAATTTTTGTATTACCCTTTCCCCTTGTTTGTATGGCAGTGGTGCCTAGTTCTGGGAGTTAAGCCTTGTGTGTCTCCCAGGCAGAACTTTTTGAGATCCTGCAGTGATGGCAGGCCTAGTCCATGCTGGTGCTGTGTCTTTCCACAGGATTTTTGGCCACTGCTGAGAGCAACCAGCAGGACTTGGTGTGCTAAACCCATCCTGGACTAGTATGAAAAGATTTGCTTCCCAACTGGCAGGACCACTGAGGTGAGAAACAGCCCTTTAGACTCCAAACCAGGCTTTAAATTTCCTTTTAATCTCCCACCCCCAAGTCAGTATGAAACAAAAATGTCTTAATAATACCATCCTTTTTACTGAATAAAAAAAAATGATTTTTCCTCATTGGAACATTTCCCCCTTCCACAGCAAGTTGCTGTCTGGTTTGGAAATGCTTTCACAGATGTCAGTTAAAATGTCAGAGGCTTCTGATCTGATCTGTGCCCTCCAAAGGACACCTATGTTTATTTTTACCATCTCTCACCTCTCCTCCTTTTGTCTGTGGAGACCTCCAGCAGAAGCTGTCCTCCAGCCCTCTGTCTTTTGGTGTCTTGTGTGATTCTGCTCGGTGGTGTTTTTGGCTGTCATTGCCTGGGAACCTGCCAGTCCAGAGCTGTGGGTGATGCTGGAGCTGCTCTGAGCCGGTGCCATCCCTCAGCCCCTGCAGCAGGAGCTGAGAAAGGGCAGGAGGAGGAACAACTGCTCAGTGTAAGGTGGAAGAGGAGGGATTGTGTCATGGAGACCATTGGAATGGGGGCAGAAAGGGAGCAAGATGGGCAAGATAAAAGCAGGGATGAAAAATGAACGGGTGACCCAGCCCAGCTCTGGTGGCACTGGTGGCAGAGGGTGAATCTGTGCAGGTCATGTAAGCATCCAACTGGCCTTGCTTCTGCACCAAGGGAACACCAGGGGCTGGGGAAGATTACTGCAATGATACAAGCAAATAAAACTCAGTTGCCTTTTCCCATAATTTTGATCCTCATTGTGGCAAAACCTCAGTCTTTCCCTGACTTGGCCAGCAAACCTGATTAAGATTACACAGCAGGATTTTTTTTCCTTTCCAGCTGGAAAAATATAATTTTTTCTCTGTCCAAATGGAATGGGTGATTTTCTTGTCAGTGTTAAAATTGGCCTCCTTGGGAACATACTCTGAGATGGTGATGTCTACATTACAGAATAGAGAAAACTCTTGCCTTTACAAAAGGAAAGAAAGATGGTGGTTCATGGAATAAAAACTGTGTTCAAAAGACATTGTAATAAAACCCTACAGACAGGGGGCTTTCTGACTGTGCCTTTCCTTAGGGTCTCAGCTACGAGTTCTTCAGGAACTCTCAATCCAGATGAAACCCCTAGGGAGATTTATATATATATATACATACATATATATATATGTAGGTATTTCTATGTGTGTATATATATGTAAATACCACATAAGCCTGTAAAAATCCATAAGAATCTCTCTATTGACTTCAAAGGCATTTAAATCCATGGTCGTAATGCAACTATATATTTGTAGCTGATTTAAGGATTTAGGGAATCTCTCTCTGAACAACTTCTGAAGGCTGTTTGAGATTATAGCATTACTCCAGGTAGCTCTATTAAATTACAAACGCTGTTCTGATTTCACTCCCAGTCTGCCTGTGCTGCTGTCTTTTAATTTCTGCCTTGGACTCAAAGTCCCAGACATAGTGATGCTGGATTAATAATGGATCACTGTCACTGGAGCAAGGCTTGTTTTACTGCCTAGAGGGGGCATGGGGTTGGGAAGTGAGAGGTCATTTTGAGGGAAGGGAGTTGAAAGGTCAGGTAGTGTGGCTTTCCATGTGCCCAAGGGAGCTGGAAGGGAACCCAGGGTCCTGAGCACCTTTTCTAACAGCAGAGAAGTGATGAGTCAGTGTTGTGGTGGAGGGGGAAGAAGCAGGAGATTCAGTACTCTTATGTTTTTAATGGAACAACACAGAGTCATAGAGAGATTAAGTTAGAAGGGACCCTAAAGACCATCCTGTTCCACCCCCTGCCATGGCAGGGACACTTCCCACTGTCCCAGGTTGCTCCAAGCCCCATCCAACCTGGCCTTGGACACTTCCAGGGACGGGGCAGCCACAGCTCCCCTGGGCACCCTGTGCCACAAGGCTCAATTTCCCCATCCCCACTGTGAAGAATTTCTTCCCAATATCTAATCTAAACATGTTCTCTTTCAGTTTAAAGCCATTCCCCCTTGTGGAGATAACAGGGAATTGAACAGTGTCTGAAAACTCGGAGCCAATCCTGTGCTGGCACAAGTCCTCGACAGGTAGTGGCATCTCACACGGTCCCTTTGCTAGGCTGGGACACCTGGGACACAGCAGCAGCACAGAGATGAGCTCTCCTCCTCTTTGCAGATGGCTGAAGTGGACACGTGTTCCTCCTGCAAACCATCATCCTTTTTATCAGGGAGCTTATTCCAGAGAGCTCTCCAATATTAATGGTTCTGCCTGAGCATCTGTAAAATGAGCTCCAAGGATGAAAACCTTGTAAGTAAAAACAGGGACTGTTGGTCTGTGCTGTCACTGCCTTGGTGTGCTGTTTGGCAGGAAGAAGGTTTGCTTCTCTGTCTTCCTGGGCTTAATTTTAAATAGATTTTATAAAACAGAGCAATCTCCTGAGCCTTAGGTAATTTTACCGTATTAGATATTGAAGTATTGCTGAACCCTGTTAAACAAACGCAGGCCAAAGAATACAAAACAAAACAATAATGTCCTAAATCTAAAATTCAACTCTTCAGGGATTTCACTTACTTCTAGTGAGTGGTACTGAAGGACAGGAGTGTTTTTCTGGGGGCAGGTCCAGTCTGAATGGGTAACATATGTGTTAGTCACAGCCATATAGGACACAGATTGCACCCAAATCACCAGGCTGGGTCTTGTTTCCTGCAGGGGATTTTTCCATTCCACTGAGCTCAATTTTTTTTTTCTATTAGCTGATTTATGCCTTTCAACATGAGCTGTATCAAAGTCAGCATTTAGTACTGTATATTTACTTGGGTTTGCATGCAATTTGCAAATGATATACTGTACTTTTATACAGTTAATGTGTTCATTTTTGTGTATAATGCATGTGTGAACTTTCTGGATTTTGAGCTGAAAATATGATAAGTGGGTTATATTATGCAGTGAAGGAGTTTTTATATGAAAACACTTCCATATCATCAATTATGTACCAGCTTAATACAAAATGGTATTAATACATGAATCAGGGAAGGAAGTTGTATAATAAGATTCTCATGAGAACATGACGCTGATATTTATTAAAGATGTAAGTTCCACGTTAAGAAGGAATATTTTGTTTTATTCATTTATTTGATAATCAGCTCTGCTGCCCAGAAAGAAACAATTTCATTGTATATTCACAAGCAACTCTCACACGTGTTTCTCATATTTCTCTCAGAGTTCAGAAGTTTGATAAGCAACATAGATATCATAAAATCCAACTACTGGTTTATAGTCCACAAGTATTGCTTTCATTTGAGCACAGAGAAACTCAGTGGCTTTGGAAATGACTCCTCAGACAGCTGCAGAGCTGAGTGGGATCCCATCCTGGTAGAGCTGTGTGGAATGCTCAGTGGGATCCCTCCTGTGCTGTTTCACAATGTTATTTTTGCCTGGCTGCTCTTCAGTTTAATTCACCTGGATCCCAAACTGCAAATGTCCCTCCACCCCACAAGTGTATTTCAGAGCAGGCTGCACATCCAGAAAGTCCAGACCTGTTAAAGTCAGCAGAGGTGGGTCTGGAGGTAAGAGAGTTCTTGAAGTGAGTGACATGTCTGGGTTGGGTGTTCAGGGTCAGCTGCAATGTTTCGTGTAGAAATGGTTGCAGGTCCTTATTTATCAGCATGGAATGGAATGGAATGGAATGGAATGGAATGGAATGGAATGGAATGGAATGGAATGGAATGGAATGGAAGTAGTTCACTTGGAAGGGTCCTACGATGTTCATCTAGTCCAACTGCAAAGAGACCCAGTGTAGAACCCAGCACAAGTGGAGAGCAGGGGATGAGCCTTATCCTGGGAACCAGGACATGGTGGCTCCCCTACCAGATAGGTATTATGGAATATTGGACAGAGGCACATGTCAAAACAGTTCTTAAGATTGGAGGAAGATGGGGGCTCAATTCTCCATATTTATACAAAGAAGTTAAAGTCTCTATTACTCCAAGGCACAGGCTTTCCCTTAAAACCCCGTGATGGGTGGGCATTAAAGTCTGAACTGCTTTAAGAGTGATCAGAAGCCAAGAGCTGACTCTGCTAGTGCTGTCAGTAGTTCCCATTCATCTCACTTTCAGCAATATTTGGAGCCAGCATTAAGATGCCTCAAGATGAATGGGAGCCACTGTGTACTGCCTTTGTTCTCATTTGATTAAAATCCAATAGTTTTTTGAGTACTACATTTGATGAGAGAGTGCTTATTATTGTTTTTAACAAACATTTAGATGCTCTGGTGATTTAAAGGCTGGCACAACCCCTTCATCTGTCTGCAGCTCACAACTGAATTATTTTCCCCCATTTATTATAATGTGCTACAGGCACCTGGATGCCAAGAAGGACCACGAATATTTTGGAAGGAAACCCTGCATTGCTGGAGGAGCTGAGAAAAACAATCCTGTAAGGGAACAGTGTGAAATGCTGCACAGACAGCCATGGCAAGAGAGCAAAGCTTTGGAAACCACAGCACTGGAAGAATTAGGGGGAACTTGAGGTACCAGCACATTGCAGAGATTTTGTAGCACAGACTCAATCCAAAGGAGTCATTTACTGAAAAATAGAAAATAGAAAGAAAAGCTTATGCAATACCTAAATCAGGGTAAGAGTAGAGACTGACAACTGTATGATGAAAGGGAAAGGGAGAAAAGTAAGTCTGTGTGTGAGAGAAAGAAGAATGGTCATCAATATTAACAACTGCACCCTGTTTGTTGTAAAAAGTAATGGGATATACAGGAAAACATAAGCAGGGTGATGAAAGCATGGACGAGGTGATAAAAGAGCCCATGAAAGTCAGAGGGAATTTGTCGTCAAATTTCCCAGGCATTTGGTAAGAGTGACTCTGCAGAGAGCTCCAGGGTAGCAGTCTGGCAGTTTGCTTGCTTGATATGGCACTGAAATTAAACAATAATTCCATTGAAAAAAAATCCCTGCTCTTCCCAGGAACCTTAGATGTAGTTGCTGTGGGGCAATTGACACAGAAATCACTCCAAAGCTGTTTTGCAGAGGTATAAAGCAGGAAAGATTGCTGCATAATTATTAATTTCCTTCCCTTCCCTTGGCAACTTCCAGCCCCCAAAACTGAGGACTACAGTGTGCATATGACTCAGGAGAATATGCTGCCCCAGTGATGGCCCAGAGGACAGCAGCTGACAGCTGGGGACACTGCAGTATGTCCAGAACAAGTGCTGAGCTGCCCAGCCCCATTTTGGAGCAACCTTGGTCTATGGGAATTGTCCCTGCCCACAGCAGTGGGTCAGACCAAGATGAGCTTTAAGGTCTCTTCCAACCAAAACCCCTCCATGATTTTGTGATTTCCAGCCACGTTGAAGCTGGAGGCAGGGACTGGTCCCAACAGTGTCACCAGAGCAAATGTTACTGAAAATACCTTCTTCCATGCAGCCCTTGAATCAGGCATGAGAGGTGGCCAAATTGTAGGAAATCTCAGTTCTTCCTGTAAGTTTATGTCCAATTTCTTGTCCACAGTGTGATGGATAAGCATCCAAACCTCAGACAAACCTGAAGCAAGGGAGCATTCCTACCACTAATGAAGACACATTGTCACTGGGCTTGGTTCAAAGACCATTAAAGCTTCCGAGTGGTTCCAGTGGGGACCAGAACAACTCTTTTCCTGAAGAAATAGAGGCATATATTAACCTTAATTGGGAACAGTCTCCACGAGGATTTTCCCTCTGAGGAAAAGGAGCATTTTGCAGATATAATTGTTTTGGAGGGAGTAATTATTCCGTGGATGCTCCCTGAGGTGAATGATGGCTCTTGTTATGTTTTTCCCCCCGAACCTGGAAGAGCTGTAAGAGTCTTGTCAAAGACCAGTGGCATTACCTGGCAAGCAGGGGCCAGGCTGCTGTTCCAACACAGACACACACCAGTAAGAGAAACATTTGTACAGTTTGGCTGAATATTTCTCTATTATTCTTTACCCTGCAGCACAACACAGTTTGCAGCAATTGATTGACTTAGCTGGACAGTGAGATAAAAAAACTACAAATAAGACTGGGTGGGAGCTGTTCTTCTGCTGTGATTAGATGTAAAACAGCCCCAGCCAGAGCCATGTTTTGCCTGGGGTCAGATCAACAGAACACAGATCCTGGGGTTTCTAAGTGTTAATTTTTACTCAATTTCAGGTGTAAAATCATCCTAAAAAACCACTCAAGTGATGGGGCATGAGGATTAGAGGGAGCCACAAGATAATCACTTTTTCCTCCCATCAGGAAGATGATGCAGGGAGATGATGTGCAGTAGGGAGAGGCTGACTAAGGAAAGAAAAAGGAATATAAATCAAATCAGAGATGGGACAGACAGAATCAGAAAAAACATAGTAGGGAGGACGATCCCCAGAAAGAGAGCTATCTCCTGCATATCGCTCTGTGGTCAAGTCCTGCTTCCAGCTTCAAGCAAAGTGTGTGAAATCCTGAAGGTGCCTCCCCATCTCCTGGTGGGGAAAGCTGCCCCTGGGAGATTGCCTGAGTGAGTGAGTCAGGGCTGACCAGCACAACCCACCCCTCCTGGAAGAGCTGCTGAGATGTGGTGGAGGAAAAAGACACACGAAATGACACAACTTAAAATCATTTTGTATACAGTTTGCAGCAAAGTTTTCTTTCATCATTTCCCTCTTTTCTGCCCCAGCTTTCCTATTTGTCTTACCAGCTCTTGGCAGAGATATTTGGATTGAATAGGGAGCTGCTGTTGAGAAACTGTGGTTTCAGCACTGCAGTAAAGCAGTCTTACCCCAATGAATTTTAAAGGCTATTTTGGCTACCTTGAGAAAAGCTGATTTATGACTTGAATGCGTCAGGTTTTTTGTAATTAGCAGGACACTGTCTAGAAGTTATAGACCATCTTAGGAAGAAACAGGCAATTGTCTTTTTTCCAAGTGATTTTTATGAAACATTTTCCTTTAATTCAAGCAGCAAGTTAAATACTCTCCATTAATAAAGCGGCTTCCACATTCAGATGAAGAAAATTTTGCTGAAATTTTTTTTTTCAGAGTTGACATTATCACCAAGCATTGCTCTCTGCAAGAAATTAAAGCTGTGGGCAGGTTGGTTGATTTGTTGGTACCATGCATAATATCCCCTTGGACAATTCCATAAGCCTCATCCTGAAACCTTGTAAAACTCAGTTGCATTACATGCTAATACAGCAATTTTAAAAATAGTGGTGTCAATTATTGTGTTTCTATAGATGTGAGAGGCTGTCTGTACCACATGGCATTATCAGATAAGAGAGCAGACAATGAGGTTGGCTTGAATGCCACACAATTCATTATGCAAAATAATTTCCATTTGGAGACATTCAGACCTGTCACATTTCTTTTAATGAAACCCTGCATTTTTTTTTTAATAAAAAAGCTTTGTAAGAATAGAATTTCAGTAATGAATCGGATAACATATTCAAGCAGATATCAATTAAAATTTTAATTATAAGGAACAGTTTTTCTTGAATTTTTCACAAGATGTTAAATTTTTAATCAGTTATTTCTGGGGAGAAAAAAAAAACGGTTTTCTGAGAAGACAACTTCGCAAAGTTTAGACAAAGACTGTGTATAAAACCTGAATCACTGTGTATAAAACTGAATCATGATAAAGAAAACATATTTAGGAGATCTTGGTGATCTAAGGGACAGAACCTGCCTAAACGAGACACCTTGTGTGAGCCAGCAAGGACAATTGTTACACCAACCTACGTTATTTCATTCCTGCAAACAGGTTGAAAATCCCAAAAATTCAACTTTTTAAGATGTTTTCCATTCCATTTTGGGATGGAAGGATGGAAAAAAGCTTTTCATTTTCCCAAGGACAGGAATTCTAAATAAGCACATTTTGCTGAATGGTGTAAAAAGAGAACATCAAGGCAACAGCACCCACTTGATACATTTTCAGCAACTGCACATCCACTGGGACCATACAGCTCTGAATAAGGCTCTGCTCTTGTTACAGGCAAGTGTTCCTGAATTTGCTGTTAAAATGCTCCCATTAGTGCTTGGTGCTGGCATTTCTAGGAGATACCACAGAATGAGGAGAAAGAGGTGAAGACAAAGCAGAGAAGAGGATGTGTGCCTCGAATGTGATATTTGGGAATTGGTGAGTAGGGAGGAGGTAGGTCAGCTGGGCAAGGCTAACACAAGAACTAAATCATTTGCTTGTGCTCCATCTTAGTGTCAATTATTACAAATACATTAAAAAAAAAGATGCTTTCTGTCCCCTTAGAGCTATGGGGTGGAAATGTGGCCCATTTTGGCATTTGAAATAAGCACATTATCCTTTTCTTTGCTATTTATAACTGGAATCACTCACAGTTATTCCAATAGCATTTGTCCTTGCTGAAGGTACCTTTTGGTTTACTGGTAATGCACATTGCCTCAATGATTAACTTCATGAAGAGGGAATAATTGAAAGCCCAATGTTAAACGATGTTGGTTTATCAGACTCCTGCTGTGCCTGCTATGTGCAGGTTTTGATGTAGACAAGTAGTAATGGGCAGTGTAGAACATGCAAACCTTAATGATGGCTCTGGCTCAGCATTCACCCTATTTACAGCAAAAAGTCCCATTTTAAAAGCAAAGTGTGACCTCAGGAAATATAAGGTTTATATTCCTGCCAATTCCTACTGCACTTTCCCAGGGAGGTGTTAAACCCATTATCAGCCATCACGAGCAAAATCAGCATTTCCACCTTTCAATGCCATTTGATTGAGCAGATGTGGTGAATGGCAGGCTTGAGGTACAAAGTGGGTACTTTGCACTGCTGTCCACATGTCCTGCAGCCCATGGAGATGAAAGGCTCAGCCTAAGCTCCACATGTTATTCATCATGCAGGATTGCTCCATAAAGCTGATTTTCCTTTGCTTCTTTGAAAGCCTCCTGTAATTGAGGCTTCAACTCTTTTCTTCCTAGGTCTATAGTGAGTATTGAAAAAGACAAATAATGGTGTTGAAAAATGAAGATTTTGTAAATTTTCCAATTTTGTGACAGAAATAAAGCAAGGAAATATCAGAATGCTTCATGGATATGTTGTATGGGCCGTGGGTTTTGTGGATATTTCTCATATATATGGATTTTATCCTTTGGCCATTTTATAATTGCATTGCTTGGAAAACTTGGTTCAGGGAACATCATCTTTCTGTTGTTTTCATAGAAGTAGGACAACCCAGAGCAGACTGTGGACTGCTCATGCCTGCCACAGAGATCCAATTGCCATGTTTCATATCCAAACCCTCTGCTGCCTGAGGCATGTGCAGCTTGTGAGACAGGTAATGAAGTTTTTGGGAATAGAGAAGTTGGCCAGTAGCTGGCACAGCAGTCTGCCAGGGATGCACTGCTGTGGGGATCATGTGTGGGGTTTGCAGCAGGCTTCAGTGAGCCCCAGCCAGGAGTGTCAGTGTTAAAAGTGCTTTTTTGGGGGAAATCAAAGCCCGGTGGAAGTGTTGGTTGATAACACCCTCCGTCATTCTTTGAGGTAGGCAAGAAACATCCTGTTACCACCTGACATGGAGATACATCCTAGTGCACTTACACTTGTACTTTAAAGACTCTGTAAACCAGAGTGGTACAAAGCAGTCGTAGCATCAGAGAATTAAGCCCTGAGGCACAAAGGCCAGATCTGTACTTGAAAAGGCTCCTTTGTGTTGCTGTGCTGGCAAACCCTCCAAGAAGGAACGAGGCGTTTGTAATCCCACACAGAGTAGGGAGAGAGATTTTAGATAGGGATACCCAGTTTTGTGTGCCAGGACTTATGTGGCTAACACACAGGGCTCACAAAGGATGTGAGGGTCACTGAGTAACCTTGCTGTGCAGACAGAAACTTCTGAGTGGCTCAGCAGAGGCAGATATGAGCAAAACAAGCTCTTGCCAGCCTTGTCAGGCTGACTGCTGCTGTTTGTGCACTGAAAGACCCCCTCAACAGCAACCCACACACCCCAGCATCTGCTCTAACAAGGTGCTTGTTCTTATTCCTACACTGCTTTCCATATCCTCCCCATGGGGACCTTTGCTGGAATGAAAATTTTCCTGTTTATTTCACCTCTTTGTTCTCTCATGTCTCCATTCCAAATGGCTTTGTTTCAATCCTTTTCTACTAAGCAAGATTCAGAGTTTTTCTGCTGAGTAAGAACCAGCAACCTTTTCAGGCATCAGCCACCACAGCAGTGCCTCCCTTTCCTCATGCACAGCCCCTGTGCCAGACATTCCTTCAGAGCAGAGGCTGTCTCAAAGGGTGGGTTTATTGAGGAAAAGGAGGTGGCTAAAGTTATTTCCTCTTGAGAATCTCTGCAAGTTCCTGTCTGCTTCTTAGAGCCACAATTCTGCAGAAACAAAGGAGCAACCAAACAAGTGACAAACAAGTCAGAGTGTGTGGCTGCTTGTTTTATGCAGAGCTCAGAGCTTTTGGGTTTGTGCCTGCAGAGTCACCATATTTTAAACATGGTAATTTCTGAGACCAATCTAAAAAGGCTAATTGTTGCTGTTACTGATCTGCTTTAAAAGCCATGATTAAAGCTGAGGAGAACAGTCACAATTCCTGCCAGCTGTGGGAAGCTTTGTGGCTGCCTTGTCCCAATTACAGGGTTTTTTGTAGAGAGCACAATGTATTAGCATAGCTGCAGCTCCCTTCTAACAACAAGCAATCATGAGAAACATTGAATGGCAGGCTTTGGACCACGTCTTTCTTTTCTGCACAGTGTGAGTAGTGAGGGTATCTGGTGCCTATAAAACATATTCTTTTCCCCCTCAGTTAATTAACAGGTTTGGAAAATGAAAGTCAGAGTTGAAGTTGATATATTAACTGTATTTATTTCTTTTTCCAAAAAGAAGTAGTTGTCTGAAAGTTTAGGTGGCAATTGCCATTTGCTCATCTCAAGTGGCATCATGTTCTGCTTTGATAGCAAGGATAGAAGAAGCAGAGAGGAGAATTTGCTTAGTGCTCAAAAAAACCCTCCAGCTCTACCCTCTCTTGAGGTCCTATCCAGAGACTTCAAGGCAGGGAAAATAACTGTGAGAAAATGTGGTTAATAACACCTAGGGTTGACTAGGTCACTGTAAAAGGAAGATTGGACGAGACAAAACTGTCTGCTCCCTGTCTGGCACTTGCTTTCAAGAGCCAGCAGCTCAAGAAGCTGCCTTCAAAAACCAGCCAGACAATCCTCCCAGTACCCCAGGCTCTCCACTAGAAAGCTGCTCACTAGAAACACTTCTGTCATGGGCAAGGAAATCTTCTAGGAACAATGTTTTGCAGTAACACTGTCTACTTTGGTCATATTCTTCCTGAGAGTTGATCCAAAGCCCACCAAGGTCAGTCAGAACCTCCCACTGACTTTATAATGGCTTAAGCTCTGTTTAGTGGGAGCTACTAATCCAATTTCCACACCAGTGCTACTGTGAAGTCCCAGTGCTGACACATGAAATTTAGCTCACTGCCAGCAGTAGCATCATTACGGTTCCTGCTGCTCTCAGCTCTCTCTGATGCAGATTTGTTCACATATCTGCAGCCACAGAAGCTTGGGCAGAAGTCCTGCAAGGCAAGCTGATTTGGGCCTTGTCCATTGTGAATGGAAGACCTCCAGGAAGAGCCTGGGGTACAGGTGAAGTTGCCCATGTAATTCAGTGAGGTGGCACTCAGTGCTGGTCCCATGGCTCGCAGCAGGTTCCTCTGCTGTGAGCAATGTCACCACTAGGGAGGGGTATGAAATATGTCAGTAGAGACCACTGAACACCTTTTCCAAAACAAGGGCCATTTCTAACCAGGTTTGTCCCCAATTTCCTCAGCCCTTTGAACAAAGAGAACTGAAAGACATTTTAGTAGTTGATGGTGTAGCACTTGAGAGCTGAGTAGGGCTGCACTAACCCTCATGGGCAGATGCAGCCTTTTCCCCAGAGACCTTGCAAAACTACACTCACCTGTGCTGGAGGTCAAGAGTGTTGATGAGTTTCTCAAATTAATTTCTGGTTTGGACTTAGTTTTATCTTCTGGTCTTACTTAAAGATGTTGAAATTTCCTCTCCCTTTTTTTGACTGTGGCTACTCTCAGGAGCCACCCAGCTGGATGCACAACTCTAGGGCTCAATAGTTAGTGTTTTCTCACTTAAAATTCCCTTCCTGCAAGCCATTAGGGTGTGAGATTGATCCTTTCAGTGTTCATGGAGAACTAAAACACATGGGGGTAGAGAAGAATTGAAAAGATATTTATTTGGGGACCCAGGCCAGTACTGAGGAATATGATTCAGCTACAATGTCCAGCTGGATGTGAGATAAAGCACACCAGTGCTTATATCTTGCTTTCCAGAACAGCTGTGCAGAACCACAGTGATGGGGTTTCCCACAGGTAACACCATACCTTAGGGATTTTTGAAAATTAAAAGGTATCATGACTGGAAATAATTATAGTTCAAAAAAGAAGGATTTGCATCCACAGCAAAATGGTCATTGAAATTGTGTTAATTCTTACAGTTCAAGATTTCCTGAATTTCTTCTAATTTCCAAGAAAACTGGAGGTGAAACAGCCATTATAAATCCTGTAAGTCCAAAAGTGCCAGGTATATAGCAGTTTATCAGCTTCTGTTTATCTGGGTTTTCTTAAACCTTGTCAGATACAATGAGGATCAGCACTGACTTCCTACCAAACAGGTCAATAGAGGCTTCAGTCTCTGATCCAGATGCCAGATGAGTTGTCCACAAAACATCCACTAGGATACAGACCTCAGGTGTAGGAAAACACAACAAACAATTACAGAGACTTTCTGGAATAAAAGCATTTAATCCATGATCACCTGCTTGCTCAGAAATAACTGATTAAATTGGTGATGTGATTTCTTGTGATGGCCTGCCTGTTTTGTGCCAGGAGGATGCACCTTTGTAATGTCTCATCAGATGTTTTTAAGCCTGCACCACTGTGCTGAGGTTTTAGCAAGAGTGTTGTGCCATCCTTGTCCAGGGAAGGAGTGAAATGCTGGCCCATGAGAGGTGCTGGCCAGGATGCCGTGCATGGCATGAAAAGGAAATATTTCTGTGGAGGAAATCTGCATCTGGTGCTGCTGGGCCTTGCAGAAGGTAAGGGGTGGTCCTTGAGAGTAGCTGTAATGTGTGCTGTGGGCACAGGAGGTTTGGAGTGGCAGTGGGATAAGATAGTTCTGTAGTCTGAAAACACATTTGTCTGTTGAGTCATCTATTATGATGTTAAAATGTGATAATTGGAATCCACGCATTACCAAGCCAAAAAGACAATAATTAAAGCCAAAGCACAAAAGGGAGTTAATGCTCCAAAATTATTTTGTGCAGAGTTATTTGATAAAGTAAATCTTTGTGTTTCTGTATGAAAACCCCTTCTCTACAATGAATCTTTCTAACTCTCTGGAAAATAATCTAATTATAGTTAACACTATTATGTTCTTTGGTGCTTTGAATGGAGCTGTGGGTAATATTGTGCTTACTCCAAAGCAAATAGCTGCTTGTTTCAGTCTGACATTTCATATTGATAGGAACAAAAATGCTTTGTTAAAAACAATGGATAAGGGAAATAATTCATTTCCTAGATAATATAGCAAAAGAGGAAAAGCACCATCATGTTCTCAACAACAGCAGAAATATGCTTTGCCAGACACTCTTCTATAAATACATTTAATTATAACATTGTATTCTCCTTCTCTAGGAGAAAGCAGGTGAAACCTAACTTTCTCTTTCCTGAAATCTTCCCATATACCTTCCCAAACAAATGAGTATCTTAAGACTCAGGCATTGTGATCACTTGAAAGCTTATAACAACACTGGAAAAAGAAAGATTAAATATGAAGGAATGGTATAAAGTCTGAAAATGTGCATTTAAATCTTCTAGTTCAATCTCAAACAGACAAGCCTCATCTTTATTTTTCTTTTTT
>VZTT01063147.1:277-13903 GCA_013400855.1 Buphagus erythrorhynchus | reverse complement strand
CAGATTCAAACTGGGGAATTTATTTTATTGCCAATTAACAAAAAATATTTAATTACTGCTTAGTATATTGGGAGGAACAAAAAACACTCAAAACTAAGAATATTTCAAACACCTCTGGCTCACTCTGGGAACTTTTCCTTCCTTTTTATTATTGCCACAGCTTGGAACTGGCTGTGTGTCCCACAGGGCAGGTCCTGATCATTTTCCCATGGATGCCACCCCTGCAGACCTCCCCAGCCTGTCCTCTGCTTCTAAAACCTTGCTGCCTATGCTCAATATACACTCTGAGTTTTACCTGCTGTCCTTGAGACAGGATTATTTTCAAATTGGGGATTATTGCCAAATGTGATTTGCACTTATTTCTTAGTAATCTTGACTTGGTTTGTTTGAGGTTTTCAGTTTTGCCATGCATTTTTATGTTTTAATTAGGCTGGATCATTATTTATAAAATGGAATTTTATAGCCTGGTTTAAGAAATACAGAGTTCATATAACAGTTAAAAGAAGAAAAAAAGCTTTGTGATCTGTAAGATTGTATTGCTTCACCTTTTCCCCGCAGTCTATCGCTCTTGTCTCAACTGATTTTCAGGTTTCTTGCCTTCAAAAGAGAACAGTCTTTGTGTCTTGACACAAGGCCAGCAGTTTTTCCCTCTTGTACCTTATATCAGTTTCTAGCCAGCTCAGGAACTCTAGCTTCCACTAGCATTTATTCTGAAGGTACAGCATTATACTGCTGTTTTTTGGACTACATGTGCAAAATTATCTTACTTTGGACCAGTGCTACTTATACTGCATTTAAAGAACCACTACTAGTGACACAGTGGATTTAAAATACTGCATTTAGTTCAGCTTCTGTTTTTAAACTGTTTTCTTCCAGTGAGTCTTTTCCCCCCAAATGACCCAAGACATGGACCCTTTCACAAGAAGAATCTAGAGCTTAGTGTTTCAGCCACACGCAAATGCAACTCACTTTCCTACATTTTTATGTTGTATTTGTGTGTGCATATGTAACTTCTGTATTTTTATATCTGTGTGGAATGGGAATTAAACAGTAAACAACATTACACTTTCAGTGTTGCATTTGATATGCGCTGAAGTATTAAATTATCTTTGTGTTTTCTAGAGGTTAATATTTCTTAGTGTTTGAACCTATAATAAGACATCCAGAGCAAGAAATGAGTAAGCTAGTGACAAAGGTAATTACATGTGTTTATTTTCTAATTTAGCCTTTTCATTAACAGCTAGTTGATTAAGAAATCCACTAATAGAATTTAAATATAAAGGTGGGAAAAGTAAATCCTAATCTCTAATTCCTATGTACATAGTATTCACTAATCCTTAAACAGTTTCAGCTTAATCAGATTGCTTTTAGATTGATTTGGGATTATTCATTTCACCCCAAGCATGTTCTTTGGTTTTTATTCTAAATCATGTTACTGAATCCAAATGTTTAAATCCAAACTTCTGACATAATTTGATTTAAATGTTGTTGAACTGCAAATAAATCCAATACTCTTTCCTTACTAACTAAACTGAAAATTGCTTTCAAAACTGAAATAACAGAAGGCAGTTATTTAAAATAATTTATTTTAAAATAGTGAATCTCTATTCACACAATTAACATGTGAACAGTAAGCATGAAAAGGATTGCAATAGGAATTCCTAGCAACTGAACTGATAGTGTTTTCAAATCTTTACCTTGGCTGACACTTCTGCTTGGAGGACTTCTCCTTTCTTCTTGCTTATGACTGCCAGACTTGAGATATTTGGGTTGAAACATTCTGTAGTGGGTGTCTGCCACATGATGATATTTTTGGTAAATTTCCTCTAATTGTTCACGTAGTTCTGAGAATGGAATCAGGAAAAAATGTGTTACTTAAGCTTATAGTGAAAGCTTACAAGCTTTCACTAAAAATTTCTCTTTGAAGGAGGAACTAAAAATTTCCAGTGTATTAGAGTTCTTGTTACCATGCGGGGCTTAGGAGTGGCAAAAAGAACACAGTAACATCCTCCATGCAGGAGAAGAGAAGGAAGAAAGCCCTTTATTTCAAATCTGGTCCTACTTTTTATAATAGACTTCGTAGGACAGAGACAAAGCACTAGCTTATTGGTCCAGAGAAAGTAACACCTCTTTCCCAGGCTTTCTCACGTATCCAGCAGGTGTTTATATTTGTTTTTAAGTATTTTCTTATGTTTACATTAGAGAAAAGCAGCTAGCTTGGGAAAAAAACCCTAGCTGAGCCTGAGAAAGATGGACTGGAAAAATCCTCACAAGAGGTTTTTCTGGACCTGACAGCCACAAGTTCTGAACTTTATTGTTCCTTTGGAAACATTAAATCTTAAATAAATGCTATATGCTTGTTAAATTTTTGTCAGATGAAAAAAATAATCCGTCTTCTCTAAGAATTGTCCAGTCTTACATGACTCTGAGACAGAACTGTTCTTATATACCCATAAATTTACTGGGTGTGAACCAGCCCAAGGCAGAAAGAGCAGGGCAGAACTTCCTAAGTATGTTGCTGTTTAGATTTGCTTTGGATTGCTCAAGACAATATATGAAGAGACCGAATGAAAAAAATCATCTGGCTTTTCTAAGAGAAGCCATGCTAGGTTTAGATAGCTTGACAGAAAACCAGTTTGACTTGGCCATGGAAAGCACAGGGAAGATGAAACTAATAAGTAGACTGGCACAGAAGTTCAGTCTGATAAGGACTGAGATTGGAATAGAGGTATCAGGAGCAAAGCTCATGGGGAATCTGAATAGCAATAAGTGGTGGGAGAAGTTAGATTTAAAAAGAAGCCAGGAAGAGAAGCTGGCAGTCAGGTACCAGAAGGTGCCTGACACTATTCTGTGGCAACTAAGTGCCCAAGTTTTGTTCCAGAGGTGTAACTGCAAAAATACCACCAGCAAAGATAGAATCAAAAATCCCAACTTGGGTCTGTAGCCAGAAGTCCACATTACTGACATTTCTGCAGTACAGCAGCTGGAATTAGAGTCCTAATAAAAAGCTGGGAATTACATTATAGCTAGATTTTTAGTCTGTTGTAATTAATTTTGTGGAGCTGTCACAAAACATTTTCATGGACTACAGCTTCTTTAAACCTTAATTAATATTTCTTATGCTACAGTTAATTTTTCAAAGCTATCCAAACTGCCCAACATAAGTAATTTTGGGTATAAATAATTTCTGAATTTTCTACTGGTTTTGACACCTTTGGTCAAGCTCTCTATTACAGGATCTGAATGGACCTTTTCCTTTTTCCAAAGATGGAGGTAGCCTCACTTTAATGGATTTCTTTGAATGCATTCAGAAAAATTCATAAAAGAGTGCATGAATTAGACTAAAGAAATATGAAAGGCAGAGAGTTTGCTGAGGAATGTAGCTTTAGCATGGGCTTTGCTCAAGTCTTATGATGTGAACTTAAGACATCATGTCTGCTCTGAGACTCACAAACTCATCCAATGATGGGAGAGTTCAGAAAAGATCAGCATGAATCCAGGCATGGATACTATGCCTCCAAAGAAATCCACCTACTTGGATTAGAAAGTAGCACTCAAAGGTAATGCAGATCCAGATCAACCATTCTAGACTATATGTTTTATCATTTCTTAATCTGAAATTTCTGTTTCAAAAGTTGGCCTTTTGTAATAGGCAAATTTCGAGCTATTTTTGTGCCTTCAAGGACCTATTTTACCTACAACCATGATTCATGGTTTGTTAGGATATCAAGGAAAGCCTTTAACTGTGGAAAATCCATGTGGTGCTATCAGTTTTACCCCGGCACACCAGGGACAGCATCATTCACTCAGCCTTAATGATCACCAGGTCAGGTAAGGTAAGGTGAGGTGAGGTGTGCAAATTTTGTGGTGTCATTCATTAAGGAGACAATAACATTTCCTAGAGACATAAGCAAGACTCCAAGACTGCGGTTTGAACAAACATAGCAAATCAAATTTTAAGACATCTAGGAACTTTGCTGTGGCTGTCTGGGTGATTGCCTGCTGGTTGGGCTCAGCTTGACACATCTTAAGGCTGCACTGTGTTTATTGGCTAAATTGCTAAAAATGAGACCATTGTGCTTAATTCTGCTTCAGACCATGTTTGTTCAGCTCTTGTATTTGGCAGATTTGGCACTAGTAATTATGGGCCTTTGGACCAATGCAGAATCTGCTAATATTATGGAGTACTGTTTGTCCTTTCAACCAGATAAACCAAGATTGGATTAACTTTGACCAGTTACCCCACAGTTAGGGAGAAGCTGCATAAGCATAGAGAAAGCAGAAAAGTTAAGCAGGAACTTAGGTTTAAGTTACTATTTTGCAGAGGCCAATATATTCAGTGATGGGGAAAGAGTGATTTGTTTTAGAAATCTGTGAGAAGTCTGTGCAGGGACTATAGCTGTACCTGCCTCTGTTAAATTGGGTGAAATGTCTGTAAAAGCAGTTTGTGGTGGTCTTGGAACGGGAGGCATAGTAAAAGGTGTATAATAAATCAGTCTTGGTAACATATGCCATCATAACATAAAGGAAGTGTATTTTTATGCACAAAAAATATGTTGCAGTGCTGAATCCCAATGAAGTTGAAGGAAGATGATGTACATGAAAGATACATTGGAGAGAAACCTAACATAGCCTTGGGACACTTATGTGAACTGAGTCTGTAATGTGTCTTGTTCCTGTAAAGAATCTTTCAGTCACTATAACCTGGCAGGAAGCCCACTGAATTCCCACCTTTCCCAGAGTTATGTTGATGGGGAGATAATAGATATGCATACACTGTGGGCTGGGAACAGAGACTGGAATTCAATGGTGGATTACTGTTATGATAGTCGAAGGTTGTTTCTTATATATTTGTAAACTCTGTTCACAGAACAAAGGGATTAACAATTTCAAAAAAACATGAAAAGGGATATTTACTAGAAGTTTTTGGACCTAATTGGTTCAAGTGGATCACTGTTGAGATAAATCTATAAAATTCCAATTTCTTTCCATGTGTTCTAATTAAACTCATAATGCTAGGGGGGAGTAATATCTTTCCAACCTTTGAAAACATCAAAGACATTACTTTCTCCCTGATCTTTGAATATGACAGCCCCAGTGAGAGCTGAAAATGAAAAAAAAATGTCAGCAAACATTGGGACTAGCATTAGATATTCTAGATTTGGACCATGAAACAGAATGACAGCAACAGATGGTTATTGATAAACTTGAAGGCCTCCATGTAAGAGAATCAAGATCATAGGACTCTTAACAGACCTCAAAGGAAATAAAGCCGGCCAGGAAAAAGGAATGACAACATTTCATTTTGTTCCCTTAGAAGCCTGTGGATTTAAAACACACTGAGCAATTTATAACAGCTAAAGGCCACAGTAGCAAGAAGCTTACTACTGAATCCTGATTGCTGGATTTACTTTTTCTTTTCCATAAAGCAGAACTTATTACTTCCTTCGTGCTGCATAAAAAGAGACCTTAAAAAACTTCCTGTCATATTAGACTTGAATGGTGATTACATGGAAATTTGTGTAATCCCTTATTGTTTTGAGTTGAAAAGCCCCTATAATTTTTCTTAAAAGCCCTAGGGATAGGGTGTCCTGTTTTTGTATGCTGTCACCTGAAATACTCTGAAAATAGATAAGTATCTTTTGATTAAATGCAGGAGAATTATTTGCAGCAAACAAATCTATTAATAAATACAGGGGTTTCTACTTATCATTAATTGTAAGCAAATGATTACTTCTTCCCCAAATGTTTTCATTTCTTGGAATTATTCAACAGCTATTTTATGTGAATATATTTCAACCTATAGTTTACTGAGGAATTGTTTGCTAAGAGTGTTCTGAATTTACAATTTAAACCCCAAGCTGTTTCGATTAGATACATACATCAATCTTAAAATTCTCTTTAATACTTTTATGAAAGTAGACCTCAAAATCAAGTACCTGTGTAAGTTTAAAAATAACTTTCACTTTAGGTATGGTGTAACAAAGAACAGTGAAGAAAAGGAAGACTTTCCTACTGTGTTTTTTATATACTAGTGGCAGAATAAATTCCACAAAATGGCTCCTGTTAGTGAATGAGGGTCCATGATACGTTACCAAAATACACTGTTACCTGGAAAAGAATAACAGTAAAATATATTTATAAATTACTAATTTTCCTGGTAGATGTAGTTGTTTGACTGTGAATTTGAATAAGAGATAAAGGCTGAAATTATATTCAGATGTTGCCAATTAACTGTAGATGTTTAAATTTTTTTCTGAGGAAAAGAGAAAGCCAATTTTGATTATTTAACAACCTTGAATAGTTAGCCTCCAATTGTCAAAATGTAAGCTTTGTACAATAATGTGTACAGAAGCAATCTTTCTAGTTCTTAAGATATGGATTCAATTTGCATTAGTTTGGTTATCCATCGTGAGTTCAGATACATGAATAACCATTATTAGTGCACAGAAAATGCACAATTAAGGGTTTTGCAAAGTGAAAGTCTATGAAAATAAACATTTATAATTTTCATTTAGGAAAAGGAAACACACTGAAATAATTTCCATGTGCTACTGATGGCTGAATGTTTTGACTAATTTGCCCACCACTTCTGTTTCTGGAAATAGCTGCAGACATGCTCCAAAAAGGACTCGTGTGTCCTGGAACACAGTGGAGCAGCATCTAATTATTTTCTCCCTGGTCTCATGTGGACACACTGTTAGAATTCTAGGAAAATTACAGCCTGGAAAATCATTCTCATGCTGGAGCTTCTCCTGTTCTCTCAGCTTCGTTCCCAAGCTGATAACTTGTCAGCTTTTGTAGGGACATTTTCTCCTAGGATGATAATTTGGTCAAAATAGAATGGAATTAATAACATTAGATTAACACCTGGTGCTGGCTGTGGGACTCATTCTGAAGTATTGTCCCAGAGGCATTTTCTCAATTATCCAATGAGCTACTGTCTTGTCTTAGCTCTGTGGAAGATCATATAAGCATGAATCATGCTCTCCATAAAATATCTCTTTCCTATCTTGAGAGGGACCATGTAGCTGTGTGTCTTATTTCTGCTGCTCCAAAGGGTTAATGCCCTAACCCACAGCTACTGTCTCAGAGCACAGTTTCAAAGTCATCAGGTAAGTTTTCCAAATGCTGCTGAAACCTGGTCAGGCCAGTCTTCTGAGCTAGCTGTCCCTGAGCACCTCCTGGGCTGGTGTCCTGATGAGTCCTGGGCTGTTCTCAGCTTACTAAGCTCCCTGATGGTGATGGTGCAGAAGCTGCTGAGGTGTTGTCAGAACTGAGAAAGGTAGGGAAAGATGGGGAAAGGGAGAAAGCTATCCCTTCTATCCCTTCCTCCTGCTCCCCCTCAGGCCTGCATGCAGTGCGATCTTCACATGTATGCCAGACAGCTTGGACACACCTTCTAAACTGGTCAAATTTATTTGTTCTTGGCCCTGAAGGCATTACTATAGTCCCTTTGGGGTCTGTGATGCTCTTTTCTGTTCAGGTTGGGACAGACTCCTGCCCTGAGCTTTGTTGTCATTGCCTGGGGTGCATCTCTGCCTCCTGTAGGAGCCACCACCTGCCCCAGCTCAGCACACTCCGCTCAGGCAGTGGGGGATGGCATCCTGTGTGTGAGGACATGGTCCATGCCTGGACCACCATGGATCCTGATGGAGCCTCCCCTGTAGAGCTGCCTTGCTTGCCCTTCACCCTGATGTAGACTTCCAACAAATGTGACTAATTCTGTCTTGCTGAGTTTAGGCCCCTTTGGACCCTGAAGAATTCCAAGTCCTGACTCAGAATATTAAAACTCTGTGAGTGAAGTTGGAGCTGAATCCCCGGCTCTGGCTTGGGCTTACCACACAACATGAGCTCACCTGGTGCTGAGGACCTAAACAGGTCAGCATGTCCCCCTTTGTGTGGATTCAGGGGGCCATGTGATGACAAGGGTATACCTGAATCTTTGGGGATCTCCCAGATCCAGCTGACTGTTTGAACCACCTCTCTCTATTAATGAAGCTCCAGCACCTCCAACCCATGAAATGGTGGCTGCAGCTGCAGTCTGTGAAAAGCCTCAGCATCCCCCAAGGCCCAGCACAGGCACATGTCCTCAAGGGGGCATATCAGGAAGAATGCTGTATTTCTAGAATAAAACTGTATTTCAGTGATGAGCTCAATTCTTTGCCACAGCAGGAATGGACATCCAAGACACTAGTTAGTCACCTGAATTATAAGATCAAAAAGTAAAGCTTATGTATAATTGAAAAAACAGATATGAGAGGGTTTCATGGTTATAACTTTAGATTATCTCAGTCTCTCCCATCCTAGATAGCCCTTGGCACATCTCCAAAACATGATCAATCAGGGTCTTCATGAACAAAGTGTATTGTAGCAAAAAAAGCTGTGATTAAACCATTACCTGGCATAACATATCTAGTCACTGTTGTTTTCCAACCAGTATATACATCCAGGTAGTGGGAGTAATCTGTCTGCTTAATAAGCAGCTGAATATCAACTTCTGAGGTTTTTTTTTTATATTTAGATGAATTCAGGAAAATGTCCTCATATGGTCATTATAGTGATTACTGAAGACAACAAAAAAGTCATTCTTATCCATGACTGTTCTGTCAGTGAGATCTGTTCCAAGAGTTAGACCTTTAAAAAATAAATCATTCTTCCTTGGTAGTCTCTCTGCTATTTTTAAAGACATGGAGTGTATTTTATATCTTGTGGTAAGACACAAGGCATAATATCTCATAGGTATATTGTCAAGAAATAATAAGGGTTGAGTTGTGAAGAGGAGGTCTTTGGCTCTTTGCAGATCCTGTGGGCTTGGGCTTCCATGTTGACTAAACAAATATTGACATTAAAATCTGCAAAAAGAGAAGGAACTAATTTTTCCTCCTTTTTCATAACATGTAAGGACGTGTGGGTGAGGCAGAGGAGTGCAACAGAGTCTCCACCTTCTGAATGTGCTTCAAGAGGGGGAAAAAAAGGTGGTTGTCAGCAGAGGCAGCAAGCTAGGGGTGAGATTAAAACACTATAGAAAAAAAGTATCTCTAGGAAAAAAAAAAAGTAAATTTGAAGAAGAGAGCAAAATATATTTCACAGGCAGGAGGAATAGGAAAAGAAGGAGCTAGAGGAACATTTAGGCAGACAATTTTGTAAACTAGTATCTGGTCTGACAGAACCCTCAAGTGGGCACAGGTAAGAGATAGATTATAAACAAAAATATTTTCTGGGAAGGACTTGCTCATGAATAACAGAAGTGAAGAGCAGTGTTCTGACCATACCCAGAAATTCACAATTGCTTTCTTGCAGTAGAATCTTGGTGCTAATTTTATGTGCCTGCACTGACAATGGGTGCACTAGGCAGGACCAGGACCACATGCTTTTGGCTTCTGATTATGCCTAGGATAAGTCAAACACAATTTGCAGGGCAAACTCTTAAAAACCCTTCCAAAATCCTTCATGTAGTATTTTCCAATGTTCTTTAAGAGGACTGAGCACATCTAGATAGGTCAAAAATCTCAAATTGATGGAAGTTAGATATGGTCTATTGGTTGTTATATAACACAAAGGAAAAAACAACTTACCTTCCTTGAATCATGCCACTCAATCAAAGTATGTCTGTTTAAATTCAGTTATTACTTTTTAATTGATTTTTCAAAATAATACTGCAGTACAACTGTTGTTCTATAGCTATATTGCTAAGTGTACTGTCTAGCTCCTAAGATAAAAAAGAAAAATAAAAAAGGAGTATGTTATTAACGTAACAAGAAACAACGATATCCAGCAGGTTTCTAGAGATATGGTTACTTGTTCTATGTACAGATTTTCTAGAGGCTGGCATATATTTTGTCAAGGCACTGTTTCATAATTGCAAGTGACAACCAGCCCAGGGACTCTCACCACAGAACTCAGGAGCTGGAAAATAGCAAAGAACATTGTCAAAATTCCTTGGTCAGGCAGTGCCTGCAGTTTTGTGAAGACCTACTTTTGCTATTTTTCATCAATGTTTTAGAAAAACATATGTAGAGCAATTTGATCAGTGAAGACTTTTTGTTAGTACTGGTAGTATTTGATATGCTGGCTCTACTCCATCTGCAACAGAAATGTCACAGGAACTGTGTACATACAACATGGCTTCTTGAATTTGAGAAAATAAGTGCTAAGCCTTTTCACAGTTACTTCCCATAACTGTATGCAATAACCATTGCTCTTTTGTATTCCACTATATTCAGAGCAATATTTTCAAACTGGAGTGCAAGTACCTGTTTGCCCATACTGGATACTGCATCCCAAAGACCTGGCTCACCACAGGACTAAACTTGCATTGGTATGACTAGTCAGATCTCAGCTGCTGCCCTGATGCTGCTTTGGACTTTTCCATGAGGGAGATGTCATCTTCCCAGCAAATCTTTCCCATCACATTCAGATAGAAATGTCCAGATTCAGCAAAACTCATCTGTCTCTTCTCCCCAGTCTTGGATGCACTTCACCATGTGTAGCTGGTGACCTAGAAATTAGACTGACTTTTCAAGGCAAGAAATTTGCTTTCATTTGGTGTGCCATAATAAAGAAAAAACCACATGTGTATGCAGTGTATTGCAAGGGAGAAGAAGAAGAAAAATTAGACTTTCTCTGAGGGTGACCATCCTGAGTTTCAGTATTTGTTCCTCTATCAGTGATCTTACATAAAGCTGAAGGCATGTGATTTTTTCACAAGGAGATGGAAGAAAAGCTGTGTAGAATTCTCAGCCTTATGTGAATGGGTCAGCAATTGTTGAAGGAATAAAAGAGGGACCTTCACTACTGACTTCAACATTCACAAATACAGGAATTTCTTCCTGCATCAGCAGTAGACAAATAGACAGGTGTCTATAGATTATATTAAAAAAGAAATTCCCACAGAATTATATGCTATAGTTTTACATAGAAAAGTTTACAGAATCTGGCATACTATATATTATAATAAAATCCACAATGAAATTACTTAGTATCTTATTAGCCACTTTTTAACAGATGTTAAACTGAGGTTTTTAACAACATAAGAAAATAGAAATTTCCTCTCTTCTGACCAATTTGCACAGAATTCAAGTATTGGACAACTCTGTGTTTGTTCATATAAAAATCACTGTAGCTTTAGTCTGAAGAGCTGTCAGAGAGGAACTAAGCCAATACTTGCACAGAGTACATTAGCAAACCGTGCATACAACTGATTTATCAGTTTCCATTAGCATTTTTTTCATCTACACATAAAACTACTCAAAAGTATTCCTAACCTATTAAAGGAACTGTTATGTAAAGTTCCTTTTTTAATTTGCTAATTACTGATTTTTAAAATGCTTTTCTCTCAAAATTTATTCTACCTTCAGGCCTAATCACCTGTGTTTCTAATGTTTTCTCTGGATTTAAAACAAAATGAAGAGAAGCCAGCAATGTTTATGCCATAGGAATTAAAAACAAACAAAAAAACAAAAACAAAAAAATCCTTCTGCCACCTTCTTTAGCAGAAAAATAGCCTTCATAACTTACCTGATGTCTTTCAATATTTTTCTGTTCCTAAATGCCTGATAAGTCAAATATATCTTGTGTTTGTTTGCATTACAGGCTATGGAAAATAGAGCTGTGAGAGACTTGTGCATTGGGAATATAATCCTTTTTCTAATTTATGTAATTTTAAAACTGATTTCACTCGTAATTCCTTATCCACTGTTAGTAGTCAATTAGCTCTTACACTAAATGGGGCTCATCCAGGGAGATGAATTCGCCTAAAATATGGTATTGATTTATTTGAAATACAATTTTCATGGTAAAATGTAGACACTGGAAAGATATTATGCAGCTGTATGAATTCTGGATAACAACAGCACAGGAAGACAACATGTGAATATTGCATAAAAAAATCATGTAAAGTGCAAGGAGAAGAAAAACAAAATCCTTTATGTAAGGAGAAGAGGCTAAACAACCTTCTCTTGGCCAATTTGTCTCTTAGTGACCTTTCCAGGTTTTGCGTGTGTGTCCTGTGCACATAGGAATCAAAGGGATTAACAGCCAGAAGAACCAGTGCTGACTGAACAAGAACTAGTCCAAACTCAAAAATAAAATTCTTTACTTGAATAAAATTCAAACTTGAAACAAAGCATGTTAGATAACTGAGAGAAAAAACATTTTTCATTACCCTTTACCCTGGATGGTCTGATTTCAGTTGGAGTCAGAAGGAAAAATACTATTATTGTGCAAGTCTATCAGTTGCTTTTTAAAGTGTTGCTTTTTTGAACTGAACCAGAAAGTTTCTCAGTGAAGACCAAATGTCAATCTTTTAAGACAATTTGCCTCACAGAGTTGTTTGAACAAAGTGCCCTGTAGAAATGTGAACTCTATTTAGCCCTAAGATGGCTAGGAAGGCTGGAAAAGGATAGTAACTCTTTCTGCAGAAAAACAGAAAAATCCATTTTCTTATGAAATGGCAAACGTTTTGCCTTAAAGAGATTGCAGTTTAGGACTCCAGAAGGAGGCCAGAACAATTTCTGGAGTAACAATCTTTCTCACTCTGTCAACTAAGACAATCTTCATTCTATGATCCGTGTTCTATTTTTCCCCCCTTGTGTACTTTATTCCATTATTAAAATGCTGTATAGTGTTGGTTTGGTTTCTGTTTGTTTGTTTGTATATTTGTTTAAAGGAATGGATAAGCAAGAGGAGAAATAAAGAATCTTGTCTTTAACTAGTGGTGGAAATAGTGGTGCACACACCTTATCTATGTACTGGTTTTAGACAAAGAGTGTTTGTTTGTTTGTTTTTTTTTCTGAAAAATAACTCAGCAAAAATTAAATAAAATATTTAAGATGGGGCAGCATTGGTACAAAAAGGAATCATCGAGACTGAAGAGCTCATATAAGCCAAGAGTATTTCATTGACTTTGAGTGAAGCTGTTATGTTTTTTTCATGTCATTTTCATAGTGTGGCCATTGAGTGGGAGTGCTGTTCAAAGTGGGATCTGTGCTAGACATGGAAAGCTCAGGTTCATTCCTGAGGAGCTGAGCAAGGGACAGTGAAATCCCTGTTGGACCAACTAAGTAGTGTGAAGCAGTAAAGCATCAGCTCAGTTCCTGCTGTAGCTGCCTCAGCCCTTTGTGACTTTGGGCAGACTATAAAGATAGGACTTCTTTATTCAAGCCTGTGACAATCATTGTATTTAACCCCAGGAACAAGGCTGTGTAGCTCACCCTGAGCTCTGTATTGATGTGAGTAACCTTTCCTCCAGTATCTGATCTAGCTCAGGCACCTCTGTTTTGTGCTAGAGGCTTTCATTTTTATGTTAAAAGTAATACTTTAATCATACCAATAAATTTGAATAAAAAAGGACAACTGCATTCTTAATATAATTTTCAAACTTCTTCTGTTTCAGCTTTTATAGACACGTAATCACAATGCAGAAAAAATATGTGTCTTGACCAGGTACTAATAGTGTAGTCAATGAAAAGAAATTGGAAGTGTCTGAATCATTACTTACACTTTTAAGCACAGCCTCTTTCTTTTTCCTCTAAGGCACAGACTATTTTTTAAATTAAATGTCAGATACAAAGTCCTAGTTCTCTCCCTGTTGAATTCAAGACAGTACAATACTATTCAACACTC